>PVIY010004272.1:0-70335 GCA_004026745.1 Myrmecophaga tridactyla
ACAGTGTTCCAAATTCCTACAATGGAGGCCACCACTGTACCTCTGCAATACCATCATTTTTCTGGAAGATTGGTGATGCACTGGACTAATTACTTGATTCAATTAGACTACTTCCTACTAATCCAGAACAACAGTGGTAGTGATTTTCCTGTCAGGAATGGGCACATTTATTGAATGTGTTTGCTACATTAATCCATTTGGTAGCTGGCATTTTTCTGTCAGCACTTCTCAATACAGACTTTATAATACCTAATTCATCAGCTTGGTATACCATGAAACATATACCGGATAGATTAGATGACAAAGGAATAGCAACATGGCCTACTGCCCATAGAAAATATTAGCTTTATTATTAGCCCATCATGCAGAAGAAATATATTTTGTGGAATTGTGCAATAGTTAGAGGAAGGCTACATCATGATTTTTGAGGTGTTCACCAAGATATGCTGTAAATTTTTAAATGGCAGCCAATATATGATGTTGTCTTTTCTTATCAAGAATGTACATCCCCATGAACTGAGGGTTTGTAGATGAAAACGTAGTGGTCAATAACATGAATCTTGCAGACATCCAAGTTCAGGGAATATATTTGACCAAGACATCCACAGTCTGAGCTCTAAAATCCATTTCCACATTTTCACCAAAGTCATGCTTCCAAAAGATGACTGCCGGTCAATGTGAGCATGACTAGGGTACAGAGGCAGACCTCTCTTTTTTGACTCTGAATTCATGTTATAGCTGAAGCTAGCTCCTGGCCTTCTGGATAACTTTGCTGAAACTTCCTTTGATGGCACAATGGTCTAGGATGCTTTCTTTGATTATTTCTTCCTTCTCTCCTTCATTTAGGGATCAGACTTGCATCTTGTCCTTCTTGTCACAACTTTACATATCAGTCTCTCTCCCCACTTTGCCCTGCATAGGGGAAGGTGTTTTCCCTAATAAAATTCTTGCACATTTAATTACATCTTCATGGCTCTCATACAACCATGGTTTGAACTGTTGCTTTTGTATTATATGAAATAGTTTACTAGAATTTTATTTCCTGCCACATTAACATTAGACTTAGAGGATTACAACGTCTATACCCCCAAGGGAAGATTGCTTCTCCAAAGAACAGCATCAAAGTTCTGATCAATTGGGATCTGAGATGCTGCTGGCCATCCAAGTGTCTATTGGTCCTGAATCAACAGGTTCCCTCCACTAAGCAGTGTAATTGATCCCAATTACCAGAGGGAAATTATTATGTGCTACAAAATGAGTCAAGGAAATCTGTTTGTAATCCATGTATTTAGCAGTTTACCTCTTAGTACTCTCTTTGAATATTGTTTGAAAGGAAATGTATGACAACCCAATAAAATGGTGGCATCTCACAAGTTTGAGAAACTTTACCAAATAAGTAGCCCCATACAACTGCAAGACTGGGAAAGATAAATAGCACATAACCATGAAGAAGGCAGGTAGACAAATATTTTTATTTGCAATTATGTAATAGGCATTTGCCATTTTGTATGTCTCAGTATATAGATATTTGTTACTTCATTTCTATTGACTTTCATTTAGACACAAAGCTGACTATCAAGATAAGAACCCTTTGAGTATGTTTTTAGGGATTGCAAGAAGCCAATAATTGATAAATGCCACTGGCTTGTGGTCTATACTGTGAAAGGTGACCAAGAATTTATATTTTCTATTAGAACATTTAATTTCAAGACATTTTTGTGTGCACTCCCATAACAATTTTAGTTTATTTAATATTTAATTATTACATTTCTAAAAGACATATCTTTGCCTTCAGATTTTAATTTTTAAATTTGTAATTGAAGAAATTACATTTTCTTATGATTTATACTCTAATTTCAAATTAATATGACAGAATTTTTTTTGCTTTTAAACCTTGATCGATAGATGAACTATTCCAACATAGTGATTAAAAAACTTTTTGGTAAACTTATACATATTCTAAAACATCATGCCATAATTTATTTATTTTTGTATGCTGTATGGTGGGAGTCATGTTTCATTCTTTTTCCATGTGACTATTCTGCTATTGTAGCCCCATTTGTTGATTTTGTTTTTCTTTCTTGGGGAGGGGAATTCCACAGGCAGGGAACCCCAGCCCTATGCACAGCTGGCGAGAGCTCTACCACTGCAATACCCTTGAAACCCCCATATGTTTAATTAAATAGCCAATATTTATTTTATGTCCTCCTAATATTATTATTAGTTTTTCTGTATCTTCTAACTAGGGTTTATTTAGACATGATTTTACTAGGGTTATTATTTCGGCATAATTCTGGAGTTGAGGTAGCTTTTGAGATATGAAATAGTGTGAATATACACTTAGGCCTATTTAAGATTACAGTCACTGAATAGATGTCAATTTTTGTTTGGTTAATGGAGATTGGTTGCTTCTCTTAAGAGGAAAAAAATAGGAATTCTTGACCATCAGTTTTATCTTCATTTTTTGCATTAAATCTCAGTATTTATAATAATAGCACATCTTAATTAAAACTTTTTCACCTCAGATTGAGTTTTAAACAGGTGTTTCCCTCCAATTTAAGTATTTTCCACTTTCATTTGGCTGACATTAAATAATTGATTTTCTGACACTGTAATTACTGATTTAATATGTTTATACTTAAAGTACATGATTTTATCAGAACTTTAATATCAGGGGTGGGAATTATTGAGAGTCCATGTAACAGAAAATGCCTGAATCAGCATAAGTAGATTTTCTATTCAGAACATTTGTCTAAATCAAGAATTTTAGAATTCCAGTGCTTCTATATTGGGTTTCATTTAGTTTAGAGTGTGTGAAAACAGACACTATGTATCTCAGGACTCACTTTCCAGGTTAAAGTGTCTGGATATCTGTGCTGACTGGTTCTTCCTGATTCTGTTTGGCATGTCTGCTTTTTCTCTAACTACATGGCTAATAACAGTTTCTACCTTTTTTGTTACTGTTACATTGATAGAAACCAGGACATATTTTATTTTATTAAAATAAATTATATAAAACTTGCCTTAAATATAAAAATCAATCAAAATTACATGGACCCTCTCCAATATGTCACTGTTTTATCACTATCTGTTTGCATTTTCTATTTAAACATTTTTCTTTTGAACATGTACACATAGACTACATTTCTTACTTTGTTTATTTTTCCCATATTTATGGTCTGTTTTATTATAATAATCATGTCTTGGTGTCCAGAATATCACAATTTGGATGACAGAAATCCTTGTAAGCTGCCTTTAAAAAATAAAACATAAGCTTTTAGAGTGGTTCATATAAGTGAAACCTGTTTGTTCTTTATGAATTTTTTCTTAATTGAACAATATATTTAAGAGATAAAAACATTGTTGAGATCATGTCTTCTGAGTTTATATTGCACCAAGTTCATTTCCAGATGCTACTGGATCTCTGTTATAATACTCTGGGGGATGTAGTGCATGTAAATACATTTTAAAATTCTGTGAAAGATAAGAAAGTGATGACTGTTGTCTAGTTTTCAATCCAGGAAAATATCAGAAATTAATACAGCACATTCTCTCCTTTTTTAAAGAAATTATTACATAAATACTTTGTTTCTGTCTGCCTAAACCTACTTATAATAAAGAGAAGGCACTGTTCTTTTGCTTTGCTTTCAGATGGGAGTTAATTTACATTTTAGTTTTTTATTGTTCATTTGCTTGCTTTTTATCAATACAAATATGGTATTAAATCCAATTCATTATGCTTCTTATAAGTCTACTATCTCATAGGTTGCTATTAATTTCCTATCTTATGTCTTTCACAAAATCATGTGCCAAGGTGGGAACTTCTGTAACTCCATAGCCAACCTTGATCATGATGGGACTCAGTGGCAGCAATGCATGAGATACAAATACCCTGATAAAAATTGTGCTGAATTTTCTTAAAGGTTGAGAAAGAGGATTTATTTGAAGAGTGCATAGAGAGCCTCTTTCACATCCTTATTCCTCAGAGTGTAGATCATTAGGTTCAACATGGGGAACACCACTGTGTAAAATATAGAAGTTATTTTGTCCCTACCCAGAGAATAGCTAGACCGGGGCCAAGCGTATGTGTAGAGAAAAGAGCCATAGTAAAAGGTGACAGAGTTCAGGTGGGAGGAACAGGTGGAGAAGGCTTTGAGGTGGCCCTGGGTGGAACGGATCCTTGAGACAATGACGATGATGAAGAGGTAGGTGGCCAGGATGAACAGAGTGGGGACAATGACATTGGAGGTGAGGAGGAAAGTCAGTGCAGCCTGGAAACCATCCTTCCTGCCACAAGTGATTTTCACCAAGGGAAGGAAATCACAGAAATAGTCATCAATGATGTTGTCCCCACAGAATTCCAAAGCAAAAGTTCTTTTTGTGATGACAGCAGAGTTACTAAAGCCACCGAGATATGAGGCAGCCACCAAAAATGCACATAGCTTTATGGACATTACCTGAGAATAAAGCAGCGGCTTTGAGATGGCCACATAGTGGTCATAAGCCATGGCAGCCAACAGGAAACACTCGCTATAGGACAGACCAGCAGAGAAGAGGAACTGTGCTACACACCGAGCAAAGAAGATGCTCTTGTCTTCAGAGACGCAGATCACTAGAATCTTTGGGGTGTAGACAGAGGAATACCAGAGATCCAGAAAAGCCAGATTTCCAATGAAAATATACATGAGTGTGTGGAGCCGGGAGCTGGGAGTCATTGCAGATCAACACAATGAGAGTGGTGTTTCCCACCACAGTCACAGAGTAAACTCCAAGGAACACCCCAAACAGAACCAACTGCATCATGGGATCTGTGGTGAAGCCCACCAGGATGAAGTGCATCACGGTGTGATTGCCCCTCTCCATGGCTACAAGGAATCTCACCCAAGAGGGGTAATAATGAGTGTCCATAATCAATCATGGTGCTGCATATACTGAACATATACTAAATTCTTGAAGTTCAGAATGAACCGATCAATACATATACACATTTTAGATTTTATTTTAATTTGCAGAAATCAATAAGATTTTACAAATACATATTCAAATTTCAAGTTTCTAAGTTTGTTAGTTGCTTTTCTTCTTCTAGGAATGACTGTTTAACTAAATGAAAGAGAGGTTTATGATTCCTATTTTCTTGTATTATTGATTTCTTCTTCATGTTGATTTGCTTTTAGGTTAATGTATGATTTCTAACTTAAAATGTTAAATGTTTTCTCCTAAAGTAGAGGTTTACATACATAAAAGTAATACATTTTTTAAAGAAAGAGATATCTTACTGTGATGCACACCTATCATATAAAACTATATACTGATTGGAATCATATGTCATAATAATATCTACAGATATTGAAAATACTCAGGATATTACAAGGAAAAAAGATGTTAGAAGACAGTGTTTAATACAAGATATTTAAAATATATATACAGAAGTAGAAATTCAATGATGTCATTATTGAACACATCTGATAAATTGGCTTTCACTCATATTCAATAATAGACACATAATGCATAAAAATAGTAAAGGAAGGCAGGTCACAGTGGCTCAGCAGGCAGAGTTTTTGCTGCCATGCCGGAGACCTGGGTTTGTTTTCTGGTGCCTGCCCATGCAAAAAAAAAAAGAAAAATAATAATGTCAATAATAATAATAAAATTAAAGAGCTACTTCTATTGTTAAGTGAATTTGGGTTTAGCTCTATAATATTATATGCCATTTTCCTTTTCAAGATTTTTATGTTTTATTATTAAGGATTTTTACATAATAAAAATTAAGCAAAAACAAATGCATTAGAAAATGATTGTGTGACTCAGTGTTTCATCTAAAACAGACATGTGCCCATCTTTTTCAGAATTCACTGCAAACAGAGGTAAAATATTCTAATAAACTGTGTATTCTCTACAAACTTAAAATATTCGGTACTGTGTAATTAAAATATATAATGTACACAGTAACATACCTACAAAATGCACAATGACAATCTACTTATGGGATAATTACAATCATGCTACCTGCTCACCAACCTGTCATTTTTTAGCTAAACAAACATAAATCTCAGTGAATATGTTTATTACCCTTTGTAGGCCCATTCACCTGGGACCTAGGAAAATGCTGTTTATATTAGACTCTCATTGCTAGTATTTAGTTCGCTTTCATCTGAGCAAAATCTAGAACAATGGGACATTACTCTAATCAGGTTTTTTTTCCTAAACCTCCCTAAAGATGACTTTATCAATGTCTAGTGAACTCCATATAGATCAATCCAATGATCAAATTTCAGTCCTCATCAGATTTTTTTTATCTGCAGTATTTGACACTGTGTATCACTCTTTCTTGCTGGAAATACTTCATACATTTCATTTTCAGGTCACCATGCTTGCTTGCTTTCCTTCTACTCCTTTTGCTGCTTGTTCTTAGCACTACTGCCTCAGCCTCTGAACTTTGAAGTGCCCCCAAATCAACGGTTTAACATCTTTCTTCCTCCATCTATATTTAATCCCGGGTGATCCCATCAGGTCTGATGGCTTTAATTGTTCTGTATTTCTCAATGAGTCTTAATTTTGTATCTGCTAACCACTTTTCTCCTCTGAACAACAGACCCATGCATCCATATGTCTATTTAACTCCTTTTACTGGATGTCTACTGGGCATTTTAAGCAAAACTGAATTCCTGAAAAACTTTCCCAGTCCTGCTTCTCACTCCAACATCCCTATCCAGAAATGGCATTAATCCAGTCTAGACAAAATCATGTAACAGGATTCAATATCTATCCTCTCAATCTTTCACACCATGCCCAATTATTTAGCAAGATTGTCTTGGCTCTATCTTTAAAATATATCAGAACCTGAGCATTTTTTCTCAACTCAGGGGTTCTCATTCCAGACTAAGCCATTATCATCTTCCATTTATATTTCTGTAAAAGCTTCTAAATGGATTCCCATTTCTGTCGTCAGCTCAGTTGAATCAGTTTTCAACAGGAAGCCAGAATAGCTATGTTAAAATGCCATTTAAGTCCTGTTATCCCACTGTTCTCAACCCTCAAGTGAGTTCTCAGGTAAGTCAAAGCCAAAGTTAGCACAAAGATGTCTAAAATCCACAAGTCTGGGCTTCGTCTCTCTGCTCCTGATCCCCAGTATTCTTCCCTTCACTGCTTGCTATGCTCCAGCCATAGCTCCCGTCCATTCTATTTCTCAAGTACAAAATATAGCTTGATGGCTTTTGTAGTTGTTCCTCTGTACTTCAAGAATGCTCATCCAAGGCATCCTCATAACTAGCTCCATTCCATAGTCAAGTTTCAGATATGTATGATTTTACCTCTTTTAAGCTCTGCCTTGTCTATTGCATTGTAGTTGACGTCTTGTCATTTCTTAAACCCTTTTCCTTCTTTATTATTTTCCTCAACAGCTGATTTTGTTATATTACAAAATCTCATTTCTGTATATAATTTTTTTTCTTTCACCTTCACTAGAATGGCATCTTCCTCATGTGATTTTGATAGGAAATATATCAGTCCACTTTTTATTGCTTGTTTATTTGTAGATTAATTATGAAGTCACTTAAGCTGCCTATTTTAAATGAATAAGTACAGAATGAGAAATATTTTCTGGGGAACATCTTTGAAAGCATGAAATCCAAAATAACTAAAAGGGGTTACCTTTGGAAAAGAGTTACAAACACCTGCATTTAATCACAGTCTTGATCCTATCTGATTCTAATATTCTCTGATTCTCTTAATGATCCCAGAATTTCATCACATATAAAAAGCATAGCAAAGGATTTTCAACACTTTGATTCAAGTGCTAGCTTAGTATTTCCCATGCAACACTTCATTTCTTTCCTCAAATACTCATCATAAGAGGGTTTAAAGTTTAATAACAATGATTTATAGATGACCAAATTGAGGTTTAATATGAATCTAGGAATTACACAGTTAGTAAGTGGTGTTTTCTCCAGTAAGCCAGCTCTTTCTTATATGATAGCAGGTTCCTACTGGATTTCATGGTTCCCTTACTTTCTGAATATAATTCCTTTATTCAAAACAAATAGGATAATGCAGAGGATTCAGATGTTATCCTTAGATGGGCACCTTATACATACAGGTCAGAAAAATGTTTCCAATAATGTCCAAAGCATTTGCTGAATGACTCCTGAAATCTTACATTTGCAACCAGTGCTGATTGTGAGCATAGAAACATTTCATTACACCCTCACCAGTATTAGGAAACTTACCTGTAACTTTTACTGTCTCAACCCATGAAAGATACCCAATGTGGATCCAGGAAACTTATAACTGCTCTTTCTCCCTGTATACTTGATTCTCTAAGGACCTCAGGGATTCATACCATGGAAAGATTCTGCAAAGGCAATTAAATCAGTGTTGACTCATTTCTGAGAATCTTGCTCAAAGCAAGAGAAGGGAATTTTTTAAAAGATAATTATGATATAATGATAATCTATTTTTTAGAAAATATCTTCCTAGAACATTATTTAATTGTCATATAACCCTATGAAATATATCTTGCAGTTCACATATAGACAAAAACATATTCAGTTGCAGTCAATGACTTTGTCCGAGGTAAACTAAAAAATTCCATACAGTTAGGATTATAAACTGAGATAACCAAATTGTAAAGCTCAACGTGTATCTTGGTTACCACACAAAATTTAGAGATTCATATGCTTGTCTATCTATCCAGCTATGACTATATTGCTTTAGATATGGTTGTTACTTATCCTCAGTATCAAATCAGATAGATTTTGTAGAAACATGTGCCCTCACTCCTGATAGGAGCATTACCTGATTAAGAAGTGAAAAGAATGGTTTCTTAATGACTAACATCACTAAAGGCTAATTCATTTCTCCATTATATGTGACCATGATACTTTGTGAGCACTTATTATGTACCAGACACTCTTTTAACTGGTTCAGAATTTTCATCTCATTTCATCATTCACTATAATACTGTGTAGTCAAGGTAATCATCATTCCCAACTAGAGATGAGTTATCTGAGACACAGAATGTGCTCAGGTGGCATATGTGTAGGCTGACAAAGCCAAAGTTCAAAACCATTTCTCCTAGTATGTTTAACCTGTCTCGAAAACCACAACTGGGTCCAACATTACCTGTGCTCTAGACTCTCTGCAAGGCACAAAGGACATGGGGTTGATCTAAGGCAAGGGTGCATTTTATAGAATGAAGACAAATCTTGCTAACAAGCAAGGACAACAGGTCATGATCAAATTGTCATGTACAACAGGTTATATGCCATGGATAGTGAGTTCTCAAGTGTATTGACTGCACTGCTCAAGCATCATTCTGATAATAAGGGGCTTAGGCAAAGTGATGGAGATCCAAGCCAAAGTGGGTGAACTGAAAGGAATCATGGCCAGAAACCATGGCTGAAAGACTGGAGTTATTGGGAACCCAAACAATAAATCTTGTGGATTCATCTGTCACCTTTGAAATGACCAGCAAAAACCTTGCCAAATCATGAGTATTAAGAATCTCATGCTTACCATCATCAACAATGTGTTGATTTTGTGTTGCTCTATATCATTGTGTCACTTCTCTGTGGTTGATTTATGTAGCCAAGCTGTGTGAAGAAATAAGAAAGAAAGAGTCATTTGTCAAGGATATGAGACAGTAAGAAGTTGAAAGCATCCCATGTGACTCAAATCTTTCACTACAAGCAGTATCTGCCTCTTCTCACTTTCTTTTTCTTAAGGAACCTTCTTCTGTGCCTCTAGATTTATATTTTGCCTATCGACCAATTGATTACGGTGGCACTTGAGACTGAACAATTTATTGCAGCAGTAGCCTTAAAAAGGCGTTTTCTTGTATCATTAATCTAACTAATGTCTGAGTAGATGTCTTTGTTATTGAAGAGTTATACATACTTCAAAACAATATAAATGGAGAATAGTTGTTATTTTTATAATTGTAATCAAATTGTTGGTGCTGCTTGTTTTTAGGAGCCTAGACAGATTAAGTATTATAAACATTTTATTTCAGTCAATGGGAAATATTTTTCTAGTCCATTAGAAGCACACACAGTTATCCTTGTTCTCCTAGTGTTTACTCTTGAGAATGAAGTTCAATGTGCTGATCATTCACAATAGAGTTACTAGTTTGACATCTTATTTCTGCATTACAATTGATTTGAGAAGAGAATGGAAAGACAATAGAATAGGTAGCAGAGGGAGTGGAGGGGAAAATTGCTCTAGCCCACCAAATATAAAGTTGAGAACTACATGGTATGTGCTAGCATTTTAGTTGTATAAGGAGAGGTACTGTCGGGAGTTTTTTCCATTCTGGGCAAAATGAACAGAGTCAACAGTCAAATCCTGGGTTTGGATCTTGGGTTTGGATTTGACTGTTGTTGAATAACAATTTGAGCATCCTTTGTAGACTAATAAATTCTTTAATCTCCCTAGCTTTAGAGAATTCTTTTGTGAAACTTGAGAGTAGACAGTGTGATGTATTGAACCAATATAAAACAGTACTACATTCATTTAATTACTGCAAGAAAACTGACTAAAGTCATACTGCTTAGGCCACTCCATCACCTGTTATCTAATATATATTTTTGATGTGCATCTGAAAGGATGATATCTGATGTCCTAGATCTATGATATTTATTTATCAATAAGGGCTTCAAAATAGAAGAGATATTATATTTGACTATTTTCCAAACAAAGGAATAAATTTGTCTATAGAACCTAGTCACCTGTTTGGACTCATCATTTTCCTTATAGATATGTGTCTCCCATAATCAGGCCCCCAGTCCCAGTTCTTCCATCTAAACCTCTTTATTCTTGCTACCTGATTCCTTTATTTGGAATATATCTTAGGCCCACTAGAACTCTTTTCAAGTTGGTCATGCATGGAACATACATTGGTCCAGTCCTGTTTATCAAAACAAATGCCTTTTAATTGCATCGACATTTCCTATTAGAAAACATGTCTGCTCTAGGCAAAAATTTAGCACTTCTCAATAATAGTTTCCAGATAGTTTTAATGCTGAGAAAAAGGTTCAAAGCTTATTTCCCTTTCATAGACACCTGGATAAAATTAATTTTCATGTTTTAGGGATCAATTACTTAACTCTTTTTTCCCTACTTATGTATATAGTTTGACAGATTATTTCCATGTTATTTGAATCATCCTGAAGTCTCAGAAATAAAGAAAATTAGACAAGAAACCATTGGAATATGAGGCAAAACCTATATGTTTTTATCTTTGTAAGTTGTCTACTAATGTAGTGGAGTGTATTTAAAAATCACTGTAGCAGAAATAGAGCTGTAGCTTTTGGAGAAAATGTCTCTTTTCTTGGAACGTAGACTATAAAATTGCTGCTATTTTGAGATGGTTAAAAGAAAAGCCGTTTACTTCCCCTTGACAGTTTATAAATGGTATATATGTATAATAATTTAATCTGTAAAAGGGAAAATTGGAATAATACATATGTTTTTGGAATCATTGTAACATTTATATGTTTTAAGTTACTTGCATTGAATCATGTAATTTTTAGGTGAGAAAGGAGGGTAAACTGAGACATTTTAATTCCAAAGATAATACACTATTTGTTGGGAGAGAAAATGAATTAGGAAATTATGAGAAAATGTTATAATATAAAATGTAAATGGAAACAATGTTGTTACTCTTTTCCTTATTCTTATATTTCTAATGGAGCATTAAAAGTTTTCATCAAATCTGTTTGTGTATCTGTTTCAAGACTGTAGTTTTTTGTGTGTTATAGAGATAGGAATCTTTCATTGCAAATACACACTTTAAAATTTCGTGTCTTTAGGACTTCATTAGCAACTTGAGGTTGATATACTATGTAGATATGAATTTATGTTGAGAAGACAATTTGAGAATGACTTTCTTTGTTTTCTGCCAACCAGGATAAGGACCCATTTTATACAACTGTTAGTTATTATTACCAGAAACTCTTAATGCATCATTTTACTGCCTTTACTAAAAGATTGATTAATAGGTGACAGAGGACAGGATTTAAGAGGGTTTCCAGGTAAGAGAGAACCCTTGAGACCCTTCAATATACTATCTGGCTTTTATATTAAAATGTAGATCTGATGGCATGGCTTCGTCATTATGGTAATAGTTTCCAATTGTATCAAAATCCTCATGGCTAACCTGCTAATACATTTCTTTATCCCATCCTTATTTAATTTCTCATAATTCCTTGAACTCGCCAGACTTTCTCTCTTGTGAGAACTGTCATTCATTCTCTTTCTTTTTTGGGACTGAGCTCATCTCTCTCCTGACCCCTAAAATGAGCTGCCAACTGGATGAATGCTCTTGTATTTTACATCTCCAAGAATATATCTTCTTCTTGGAAATCTTTTTAAGTGGACCAGAAAAATAATATTTTGCCAATTGTTATGCTCTTTAGAGGCAAGAAAAGATGAGAGTTATTGGCTTTGTGAAATGTTCCCAAAGTTGTCCAAAGTCATTGAATATACATGAGCCCAATGAGCTCCAGCCATAACTTTCCTTGCCTAAACAATAGATAATGCACAAATATATATGTGGAAACACTGATTGCAAAGATGGACATATACTTGATAGAGAAAATTCCAGGTTACCATTGAATAAGTAACTTTGTAAGCCAAAGTTTTGCATAATATGAATACAATAATAATAAGCTCCTGTTGTGATAACATGATTTCAGGATAAAGTTTAGCATACAGATAGTAACACAGTGCTATATACTTAACTGTGAATCTCCTAAAGTATGAGGACATTGATTATGTCAGTGATTTAGTTCATTGAAGTCTTGAGTGAATGAAACAATTTGTGAGACAGAAGGTTGTAATGTAAAGATAACCTGAAGTCACCTTGTTAAGAACCTTGAGTGTAGGGTAAATCATCTGCAGTTTATGTACTACTGAGTACAGATATCTTATATAGAGACAGTAAGAAAAGTAGAATAAACTTCAGAGCTCTGAGCTGCCATAACCAGTTTTATTGATCATTTGCATCCTCACTGAATGTTACCAGGTATATTTGAAACATTATGACACCCACTACTTGTTTCCTAACAGCCAGAAATCTAGATCTCGAGTGAGAGGATGTGGGTTTGCATTCTAGCTACAATATTAACTCTGGTTGAGTTCAAAGTTAAATATTTTACATCGATAAAGGGAAAACCTTTCTTAGTTTCAGCTTTGTGCTACTGCCTTTATAGGTAGAGAGGATGTCAGTTTGCAATTGAGATCATAAACTCTCATACAGTCATATTAATTATCTTACAAATAGGCCTCCCTCTTTGCTTCCCTGAAGAACTTGGGAACACCAGAACAAAGGCTTTCAGGGATTCATGATTTCTCAATGCTTTGACACACAAACACGGATTTTGCCTAATGTCCAATATCCCCAGTATCAAAAAATGCCTGAACCATGGTTATATATATTCCATTAACTAAGGGAAAATGGAAAACAAAGTATTCTTAATTTAAATATTTTAAAGCTGTTTTTAAAGTTAATTAAATGCAAGTAGTCAGAAGGCTAGAACATTATCTTTGTCAGGAAAACAAGAAAGGAAAATAATTCACATATAAGAGAGAAAAAAATGACTTGCCCATTGAGAACAAGTACTCTTGATGAAGAGAATTCTAGCTTCCAAAACTAATTCTGTGTTTATTAGCTCTGTGCCTTTGAACATGTACTTAACTCTCAAAGATTCTGATTCATCAACTATAACAAGAGAATCATAATTAAACCTACCTAACACGTTTGCTGTGATGACTAAATGGGTTAAATATAAGACTTAGTATAGCAACGGGAATATAGTGAACAATATATACATACTATTTTCTATTTTTACTAATCATTGCAGGAGCAGTAGCTCTATACTGGTATTTGTAAAAATATGAGTAAAATCCCTGTCTCAGAATAAGTTTTCAATATATATGGAAGGATGCTGACATTTTTTGAGTGCCCAGGATCGACCATACAATGGCCAGCTGTTTTCATGAATGTCTACTCAATCAGACAAACTACCAGGAGCTATTGATTTCCTTAATTGGCTTCATTTATTCAGTTGTCTGATGAGAATAAGAGCTTGACCACCCTTTAATAGCTAATAATTGAAGAGTCCTGGCTTTAAATCCAGATATGCCACCCATTTCAGTGGTCTTTCTAAATCATAGACTGAAGTTCTGTAATTCTAGGTAGGAAGTAATGAAAATCCATAAGCGTCTAAGTATTTGTTGATTTAAAATTGATGCCCTTGTTCACTTTTTTTACAATATACATCGTCAAATCATTTTTATCTCATGATCATAATTAGGTTTTCTCCTATGAGGACATGGAAATTGAAAATCATACCATCCTGACTGAATTTGTCTTGGTGGGCTTTACTTCAGATCCCCAGTTGCAGATGATTCTATTTGGAATATTTCTGATCCTCTACTTGGTAACTTTGTCAGGGAACATGACCCTGATTATCTTAATCTGGACTGATTCTCGCCTGTGCACACCCATGTACTTTTTCATTGGCAACCTGTCTTTCCTGAATTTCTGATACACATCTGTGTACACTCCCAAGATCCTGGCCATTTGTGTCACTGAAGATAAACATATGTCCTTGGTTGAATGTGGAGCCCATTTCTTCATTTTCTGTGTTGTAGCCTACACTGAGTGCTATCTCCTAGAAGTCATGGCTTATCACCTCCACATGGCAATTTGCATTCCACTACTCTATTCAGGTAAAAAGTCCAGATCTCTCTGTACTGGCCTTGTTTTGGGCTCATATTTTGGAGGTCTCTTGAATGCCATAGTCCATACTGCCAACACTTTCTGCCTGAGATTCTGTGGTAAGAATATCATTGACCATTTCTTATGTGACATTCTACCATTGATAAAAATGTCCTGCACAGACACCCAGGTCTATGAAAAAGTTCTTCTGGGTGTGGTGGGCTTCAAAGTACTGTCCAGCATATTTGCCATCCTGATTTTCTATTTCAACATCCTCCTGGCTACCCTGAGGATCTGCTCTGCCTCTGGAAAGTGCAAGGCCTTCTCCACCTGCGCATCCCACCTGATCTCAGTCACCCTTTTCTATGGGTCCATGCTCTTCATATATTCAAAACCTTGCTCTGCTTACTCCTTGGCAAGTGATAGAGTGGCTGCCTTGTCCTACACAATGTTGAATCCATTGCTCAACCCTCTCATCCATAGCATAAGGAATAAGGATGTCAAATAGGTTTTCAGAAAAGCAATATAGACTCTACAACCACAAAAATGGTATGTCATAATTGGTGCTTTTGCTGAGTGTTCTTACTGCATTTTCCATATGATCAACTTATATACATGTTTTGTAAACATGGCAAAATTTCAATCAAATTTGCAAATTGCACATGAAACAATGAAATATGGAGTAAACCCTTCTTTCTTTGTTTTATTTTGTTTTAATGTATAATATTTGAAATCTTAAATATTGGGTTTTGAGATTGGGCAGAGATAAGGGAATAAGAAGTTATTTTGTTCATTCATTGTTTGATTTTGAAGCTTGGAGATCAACCTATATTAGGTAAGGAGAAGACATGAAGTTGCTACAAAATTGCAAATTCGATTCTAGAAATATTAATTTTATGAGACGTTCATCTTAGTTTATCAGCTCTTATGATAAAAACCACATATATCTCACCATTTCAGAGGCTGCAAGACTTGAGTGCTCCTGGGGTTGGCAGTATTTTTTAAGTCTTATACTTTTGTATTTGCTCCTTATTTCTTCCATGAATGCCTGCTTCCATATTTATCTGATGTTTTAGTGTACCATTCAGAGTCCCTTCTCATTTCCTTCTATATATATTTTCCCTATATTATCTTTGTGGTTACCATGTATCTCAACTTTAACATCCTAAATCTAAAATAATCACATTGATTTGCTATCAACTTATCTTCAATAGCACATACTTACCCTGCTTCTGTACCCTGCTGTTCCCCCACTTGTTTGTTGTATGTCTTACAAGTTATATTTTTATGCATTGTAAGTCTAGAATCATAGATTTATCATAAGCTTTTATGCTCCTGCTTTTTAGAATGTATAAGTAGCTAAAAGTATAATTACCAAAAAATATGATAAAATCCTACTGTCATTTATAATCATTCATAAAGGTAACTTTACAGAAGTTCTGTATTTCTCTATGCCCCTTCAATCCACTGTTTAGTGCCTTTCCTTTCAGTCTATTAAGCTCTCTTTAGCATTGACTATAGGTTACGTGATGAATTCCCTCATCTTTTGTTTGCCTGAGAATATCTTAATCTTTCCGTCATTTTAATATGATATATATGGCATATAAAATTTTTGGTCAGAAATAGTTCTCTATCATGACTTTAAGTATTTCATCCTAGTGCCTCCTTGCCTTCAAGTTTTCTAATTAAAAATTGGCAGTTAATCTTATTGGGACACACGTGTACATAATGCATTGTTTTTCTTGCACCTTTCAGAACACTCTCCTTGTCCTTACATCATAAGTTTGACTACTGGCTGGGAATCTGTCTCCTACTGTTTTTCCTGTTTGAATGCATTGGACTTCTTGAATGTGCATATTCATGCCTTTCATTAAATTTGGGAATTAAACATTTTGGGCTCTCTGTATCCTCAACTGAAATTAGGAATGGGGCTGATCTCAAAGCATCACTCCTGTGCCAAACAAACACATATACAAACACACATACAAACACAACCACATGTGTGCACACACCTTCACTTAGATGCTCATATGCTCATGTCTAAAAAGGGAACCAGCCAACAGTTTATCTTGTCCTCATCTAGAATTGGAAGTAAGGTCTGGGAGTTACTAAGAAGTCCCTCATATGTTCACTCCCACAGAAAAGAAAACAAGGATCTTGTTTTTGATTCTAAGAGTGATTATTCTGTACTGTCCAGGCTGTCCAGGCTAAGAGTAGATAATATTTTCACTCCCTGTTCTTTATTTTCATTTGACAGTGGGATCAATTACTTTTCGTGAAGTAGAAGAATTGTAGGAGAATTTAGATTACTCCCAGTAAAGGAAATGGTTTTGTGCATGGGAAGACACACCCTGAGATGCCATTCCATATGGGATGCTTTAGCAAGATTGGCTTTGATATTTATTGCACCTTTCATTTCACATTTTAAAATAATTGCAATTTGCTTTGAGTTCAAGATGGATTTGAGGTTTGGGGAAACAATTTCTCTCTCACTCTGTATTTTTTCTTTAACTCTTCCTTCATATAAGTCTTATGGTATAAAGAAAAGCCACCTGGATGCAATTTTTTTCTGAATATTTTAACCTAGGTTAGAAGTGGAAAGTGATTTGGGGATAAACAGCATCAAAATATGAAAATAACTACCCATTTATTCATCTAATATTTTTTATGGACTACCAATTATGTATTAGGAACTGTTCATGAGTCAGGACATTAAGCAATAAATAAAATGCTTTGTTCTGCCCTTGTAGGGTTTGCATTCCTGTCTGAAAAATATTAACAATTAACATTATAAACAAGAATTAGAAGGAGATAATTGTTATGGGGGTGGGGTGGAAAATGCAACAGGGTATGAATAAAGTAGTAAGGATGGGGCAAGTAGCAACATAGATAGATGATTAAGATCAGCCTAATTGAAAAAATGGTCACTGAGAGGATCTTAAAGGAGATGGGAGTGAGTCATGGATTATATGGGGGAATAATGTGCCAGTCAGTTAGAACAAAAAGTTCAAAATCTCTAATGTTGGGACAAAGTTGGAATTTTTGAGAAACATCAAGGAAGCATGCATGTCTGAAGCAGAATGATTAAGAGGCAACTGTGTGAGTTGATGAGGCTGTTCAGTTAATTGAGGTCACTAAAGGAGGAAATAAAAGACCATTTTTGTGGAATTTGGCATTAGCGTCCTGTAAAATGGGCACTTCTTCCATTTTCATAAGTACAGGAAACATGACCTGATTTTTAAAATAAAAGACTGCAGGTTGAAGGTAATAAGGGACAATGGTGTAATACAGTTAGGTTATTATTGCAATATGGTTATCAAACGTGATAGTGTTGGGATTGGTAGTAGCAGTGGAGGTGCTCAGTATTGATTAGATTTAGGATATATTACAAAAATAAGGGCACTAGGATTTCATGGAAACGTGAAGAGAACTGAATAGGGAAATAGATCAATTTTTGGAAGTGAAATGTAGAAATTACTTTTAAACATGTTAATTTTGATAAATTTGTTACACAAACCCTAAAATTAAGGTAAACTATAAGTATGCAGATTGTGGAGGAAAATGAATGCTGTTGTTTTCAGTACATTCAGTCATTTGCTTCAGAGCAGATAGATATCCTATGTATGCAAGGATATATTTGTATAAAAGTATTATTAATTGGTTTCAAACACCATATTTTAACATTTAAGGTTATTTATTCTTACATTTATGATGTATTTTATGATATTGTTTAGCATATTGGAATCATAGCAGGTTGGTGCTGGAAAAATGGTCAACCAAATTTTTCATATGGGTGAATTGTATAAGAAAGGTGAAGTTCCTAAAAATATGCTAGTGATTACTTTTTGAGTTAGGTCCTAATCACAGGACCGCTCCAATCTAAGGCCAATGAACTTCTTAGTAAAATTACATGAGTATGTGACAAAAATATTCAATTTCAGGAATTTAACAAGAATCAGAATGACAGCCCCATGGTGTGTACATTGCTTCCTACTGGAAACTTGACCTTGTCTTCGTCAACATGCTCAACATTTATAAATAAGTCAGGTCATGTTCCTCTGAATCAGAATAAACATAGCTATCTTTGTGAAGTATAATCATATGTCAGACACTGAAATATCCATTTCACTTATTTTTAGCTTATCCTAAAACATAGATATTTTTCTTCCTTTTCAGAGGTGAGGAAACTTACTTTGGGAGTTGTTCAAACACTTTTCCAAGATATAGAGCTTCCAAGAGATGGAATCTGAAGTTAAAATCAGATTCATTTTAATTATGCTATTCTGCCTATGCCAGCCCTGTCTCTTCTCAGCTGGGATGCTCATGTGTATGTATTACTTGTCCACACAAACGGTCCTAGTTTATCTAGAATGGGCCAACTCCCAAGTGTGGGGGGCAGTTTGCTGTCAGCTTTGGGAGCAGAATGTACCTGATCAGATTTCTAGAAAGCTCACCCAACTTTCTGTACCTGGTCGTGGCAGCATTCCAAAAGTGTGTAGTGGCCTTCACGGTACTGTCCAGCATACCTGCCCTCCTCATTTCCTACTTCAGCATCCTCCTGGCTATCCTGAGGATATGCTCTGCCTGTGGGAGGCACAAGGCCTTCTCCACCTGTGCTTCCCAACTGAAATCAGTCATGCTTTTCTATGGGTCCTTGTCTTCATGTATTCAGAGCCCAGATCCACTATTTCCTAGAGTGAGACAGAGTGGCTTCTGTGTTCCACATGGTGGTGAATCTATTACTCTACCCTCTCATCTATAGTCTAAGGAACAAGGATGTTAAAGATACTTTCAGAAAAGCAATATAGAGAAGAAATATCATCATTTATCTTTTTGCTGAACATTTTTTTGAACTTTGCAAATTCTTGCCTTAGCGATACTTTTTAAACCTTGCAATATTTAAACTAAGTACATTATACTGAAAACAATGAAATATTGTGTAAATTACTCTTAATTGTTAATATTGTGTTGTAATGTAAAATAATTTAAGTCTAAAATACTGAATTGTTGACATTCTCCCCAATGTAATTGTGCTTCCTGATACACTAAAAAAGGGTTTCCTTAAAATTTATCCTATTGCTTGTCTTCGGAGTTCTTAGGGAGAAATAAATGGATTTTGATCTATTTTGTATGTGTTTTGGCTTTGAGGTTTGATAAACAAATTGTATTGCTATGGAGAAGGTATAGAATAGTTCGACTACCAGAAGTGGGATTAGGATTTTAAAATATTTGTTATAATAAAGGTGTGTTTCTTAGTTTCCTAGCTGCTAGACTAAGTGCAAAAACAATGTTTTGCCTCAAAGAACATGAAACTTTCTCTGGCATTTTCTGGGCTAGAAGCCTAGCTCCCCCCCAGGTCAGTGGCATTCTGGAGGGATGTCAATCATTGAGATTCCTTGACCTTTATGTCACATGGCAATGTCCTCACTATTCTGTCGATTTCCAATTTCTCCTCCTCCAAGTGGCCTTCTGTCCTAGTTTGCTAGCCATAATGCAATATACCAGAAATGGAATGGCTTTTAAAAAGCAGAATTTAATAAGTTGCTCATTTACAGTTCTAAGGCTGAGAAAATGTACCAATTAAAACAAGTCTATCAAAATGTCCAATAAAGGCATCCAGGGAAAGATACCTTGTTTCAAGAAGGCCAACAAAGTTCAGGGTTTCTCTCTCAAGTGAGAAGTCACATGGCAAACACAGTCAGGGTTTCTTTCTCAGCAGGAAGGGCACGAGGTGAACATGGCATCATCTGCTAGCTTTTTCTCCTGGCTTCCAGTTTCATGAAGCTCCCCGGGAGGCATTTTCCTTCTTCATCTCCAAAGGTCACTGGCTTGTGGACTCTGCTTCTCATGGCTATGTTGTTCTGCTTTGCTCTCTCTGAATGTCCCATTTTCTAAAATGTTTCCTATTTTATAGAACTCCAATAAACCGATCAAGACACATCCAAATGGGTGGAGACATGTCATCACTTAAACCAGCTTAGCAACCACTCTTGACTAAATCACATCATCCAGAGAGAGGATCTGATCACAGTTTCAAACATACAGTATTGAATAGGGATGATTCTACCGTTATGAAATGGGATTTTGATTAAAACATGCCTTTTCTAGGAGACATACATACTTTCAAACCATCGCATCTTCTCTTCATAAAGCCTCCCATATTACTGTTTATGCCCAATCTTGTTCAGCTGGGTCACAACTTAACTAAAGATAACCCACCAACATATCAACAGAATGGTACCAACAGCAATGGACTAAGACTAAGAACATATATATATTTTTTCCCTGGGGTTTCTAATCAATCTGTCAGTGTCCCCTCCAAATTCTTTTATAAAGATCAAATTCTGTATAAAGAAAATAGTTCTCTAACCTCTGTGCCTTTTACTTTAGTGTAATACTTGGCAAAGTGTTAAAGAGTTGCTTACACTATAAAAATATCCTGATTCTTTTAGGATTGTGTATCAATGAAAAGAGTGACTTCTTTCTCAGATAATGGACACTCCACAGTACTCTCCTTTAAGGAACAACATCACATATAGCCCCTCTAAGGGAAATTAAGAACAGTTGAAATAATTTTGAACATACAAACAAATAAAACTCATTTATTCTAGACCCAGTGATCACTTTATTTTACCAGAAGAATTTATGAAGAAAGTTACAGTTCAGTTTGGGCATATATCAAATGTTTAGTAGATATTTTATCTAATACTCTCTATAACACTGCAAGTTAAAGATTATTGTATTTCACAAATGAGAGGCTGGAAGCTCAGAGGTAGGAATTTAGTTAATCTTCTAAATAAGCTTCTATGAGTACAATAGCTTTGTTCATAATAAGCACATTTACAAAAAATGAAAAATAAAATTTTAATACAAATATTCATAGGGATTTCACCATTCCCATTAGCACTAACATTTCTGATCTTTCCTTACCACATATATTTCCATATATTTTCTAAGATCTCACTGCTGTACTCCCTTTTATATATATGTATGTGTATAAATATATATATACATATATATTTTTATTTTGCATGAGCAGGTACCAAGAATCAAACCTGATCTCTAACATAGCAGGTGAGAACTCTGCCTGTTCAGCCACAAGCCCTTGTCCCTTTCTTTTCATAAAAGAGTTCTTAACTTTCCTTGTTCTTCTATCACTACAGAAACCCTGACAGTGCTTGTCAAGAAGGATTTGGGAATATTCACTAGATCTCAACAATCCATTATTTTTTTTTCACATTTACTTATAACCAATTCCATGGTGGGATAAATACCTGATCAATCTTGGAATACATCATCAAATAAAATTTAATTATTTGGGAACCCACATGTATAACATACTCTTCTGCTTTCTATTATATCAAAATACCCTAGAATGAGGGTAATTATCAGCTGAAGGTTTGCATGGAATTACAGAAAATTATTCCCTCTAGAGGCCCTTTGCAAATGTAATGAACAAAATGAAACACTGAATCCTTAGGGAAGTGCAGAGGTTAGTGTTTTCTACAAACACTTGATGGAATGATCCATATGCAGAGAATGACGCATATGCACAGAGTCAACAGGAACTTGACATGTGTTCATGAAATCCCCTTTAATCTGGTGAGCTGTTTTCTTAGTGTTAATGGTATTCAAGAGCAGGGAACAGCTGACATGGAGAATGTCCTCATTGGTCTTGTCATGTAGAAGCTATAGTTCTGTATGATCTGAAAGGAATAAAAACAAATTTGGATCCTCAAGAACTGTACAATTGAACCAGGCTCAAAGTAGTGTTCAGCAGTTGTGGTCTTAGAGGGATAAGTGATGCATTCTGAGGTTACTGATTTAGCTGAGGAACGTGAAACACTGCCACATGTTGCTCAATTGTCAATGTCTTTGACAGAGTTTAGAAGATTCCCTAAACATTATATGTTCAAACATATGAGCACACTTCTATCCATACATGCATATGTAGGGAAGCTCTCACTAATCAGGTGGATGGGATGACATGTTCTGTGTATATCATTCAACCTGTTTCCCCAGACCCACCAGTTCATGCTCCATCAGCACTATACAAAATAGCCATAACAGTTGGCATGGCTTCAGCCACATGGAATCTACTCATCAAGACTTTTGATTTGGCTACCTCCAAGGCAAAGTTCCTACAAGGGAGCCCACCACTATTACTCTGATATACCATTATTTTCTGGAAGTACTGTTGACCCTTGAGTAGTAGACTAATTAGATTAGACTACGTCTAAGATTCAAAAATTACAGGGACAATGATTTTCCTTCTTAGGACATATACATTTATTCAGTGTGTTTCCTTTAAGCATCCATTTTCTTTCTCATTTTTCCTGTCATCATTTCTAGATGAAGACTTTATAATGGCTTATTTGTCAACATGGTATCATGCCAACCATTAACTGGGATGGAGGGATGCATTATATAAAAGGAATAACAACAAGGCCTCCTGTTCACAGAAAATGTTGGCTTTATTATTAACCCATATCCAGATGAAATAAGTTTCATAGAGTGGTGAAATAGTTAGAAAAAGGCCCAATCATGATTCTTGAGGTGTTCCCCAAGATGTGCTAGGTTTTAAAATGTTAGCCTATACATGATGCCATCTTTATTTATCAAGAATGTACATCTCCAGAAATTAAGAGTATGAAATAGACATGACCTATCATGGCCAGGAAGTTAAGTCTTGTAGACCTCCAAGTTCAGAGAGTGTAATTGACCAAAGGACCTATTAGCTGAGCTCTGATAGCCATTTCCACTTTCTCACCAAAATCATCCCTCCAAACAATACTGACAGTCAATGAATAAGCGCGACAGAGATACAAAGGAAAGCCTGTTTTGTAGACCCTAAAGTGTTCTTAGAGCTGACTTTACCTTGTGGGCTTCTGGCTGATCTTTCTGAGTTTTCCTTAGATTGAACAATGCATAGTTTGCTTTCAACTATTTTTCCTTTGGGAGTCAGACTTGTGTCTTCTGTTTCCACACCTAGAGCATCCTGTTTCCCTCCCCACTTTGTCTTGCACAGTCACAGTTGTTTCCCTAATCAAATCCTTCTACATTTAATTACATTTCCTTGTCGTTTCTCAGAGAACTCTGGATTACACTGTCTCTTTATTATTATATGAAATAGCTTACAAGAATTTTTATTTCATGTTTTTATAACCCTAGTCTCAGTGATTAGGCAGTCTATACACTCAAGAAGAGTGCTTGCCCAAAGGAACATCTACAGTATTCTCATCCATTGGAATCTGAAATGCCCCTGGCCATCAAGGGCTCGACTGGCCCTGAACCAACAGGGATGACTTTACTGAGAAGTGTGTTGACCCCAATCACCAGAAGCAAATGAGTAAATGCTGCAAAATAGGTCTAGGAAAACTCATTTGTAATCCATGTGTTTAGTGGTGTACCACTTCGTGCTCTCTTAGAACACCCTGTCAGAGGAAATATACACCCTTTGAAAGGACACATTCTACCACTCAATAAAAACAAGATGGCCAAACACTTGCATCTCATAAGAAGGAAGGTTTAGGATATTTTACCAAGTAAATATTCTCATTCAACTGAGAGACTAGGAAGGAATGAATATAATAGAACCAGGAAGGCCCATAGACAATGATATTTACTTGCAATTACTTAATAGATAGTCATGATTTTCTGTGTTTCAGCTTTATAGATCTTTGTTACTTCATTAGATTATAATGTAGGGGATTATAAAGAACCTACAATATAGAAATTCCCCTCATTCCTGGTCCTGCTATAAAAGGCCATCAAGAGTTGTACATTTTCTTTTAGAAGATTTAATTTCAAGAAATCTTTGGATGAAGACCCAAATTTTTACTTCATGCAATGTGTAATTCATAAAACTCATATCTAAAGGACATATCTTGTAAATCACTTTCTTTTGATATTTTAAATTTATTATTTATAATTAGAAAAATTAAATTTCCCCATAAGTTATACTGTAGTTTCAACTTAATATTCCAAGTGTTTTTGACTGCTTTAAAGCCATAAAATATAGATGGCCAATCCAGAAAAGAAATTAAAAACCTATTGCTAAACTTATATATATTCAAAAACATTCATGTCACATTTGTAATTAAATATTGATTAAGTTAATATTTATTTTTATGCCTTCCTATGATCATTGTTAGCTTTTCCTTATCTCCTTATTCAGGTATTGGTGTTACTATTTAGACATGATTCTAGAGTTGAGATATTCTTTCCAGATACAAAATAATAAGAGTATACATTTAGCTTAGCTGGGGTTTCAGTCTCTGCATTTCTGTTAATTCTTATTTGGACACTGGAACATGGTTGCTCCTCCTAAAAATATTTTTAAAAAAGCCACTGGTTATCAGTTTGAGTTTCTGTTTTGAGGTTAAACTTCAGGGTTACAATAATACAATATCTTACATAAAAATCTGTCACTTCAGTTTCTTTCTTTATATATTTTCATATTTTCTTGCATAAGTAGGCAACAGGAATCAAACCTGGGTCTCTGGCATGGCAGGTGAGAACTCTGCCTCCTGAGCCACAGTGGCCTGTCCCATATCAGTTTAATTTTTATAACCAGCATTTCTTTCCAGTTAATATATGCTCTACTTTACTTTGGCTAATATTCAATAATTTATTTTCTGTCACCATAACATACTGATTTAATTTATCACTTAGAAAGTGTGCATTATTCTATGAACTGCAATATCAGTAGTGAGAATTATTGAACTTTCATGTTTTAGAAAATGCCTGAGTCAGCATAAGTAGTGTTCCTTTTTAGAACATTTGGCTAAATCAAGCATTTTAGAATTCCACTACTTCTAGTGGGTTTCTAGTAGTTTAACGCATGCAAAAGCTGATAATATATGCATCACTTGGTATCAGTTTCCAGGGCTATATGTATGGCCATCAGTTCTGAGTGCTCCTTTCTGGTTCTGAGTGACGCTCCTACATTTTCTGGAATTTCATGGTTAACCAACAGAATGAACATAACAGCGCTTACACGATAGACACATGAATATATAGGTATCCTTTAGAAACATTAATTATGTTAGCATTGCCTTATATTTAAAAATAAATCAAAATTACATGCAGCCTCGTATATCTGCCCCATTTTTAAAATAACTATCGGTTTGTGTTCTCTATATGAACATTTTTCTTTCAAATAACATGTGTACATAGATTTTCATTTCTAGCCTTAATTACTCCACCATAATTATTTTCTGTTTTATAATAATAATTGCTTTTTTTTGCTCAGAAAATCACAATTGTAAGGACCATAATCCATTCAATTGCCTCAAGAAAATAAACCATAAGCCCATAGACTGATTCATAAATAGAAAATCTATCGGCTCTTTATTAATTTTTTCCTTAATGGAAAAACACATGTAAGAGATAAAAATACAGGTGACTGATTCAGTGATTAGAATGCCTGTCTTTCAAGCAGGAGACCCGGGTTCAATTCCAGGACCATGCCTCACCCCCCAAACAAAAAGACAGGTGAGATGATGATTTCTGAGCTGATTTAAAGCCAAGTTGATCCCAAGGTACTACTAGGTACCACTGGATCTCTGAGTTAATGCTCTGGAATAAATAGTAAAAATTTAAATTCTGCAATATGACTAGAAAGTGAGACTGTTGACTAGTTTTCAATCATAGGAAAATATTATAAATTAATATCTATAATATTATAAATGAAATATTCTAAATTAATTCAACATATTTTGCCCTATTTTTAGGAAATTACTGTATAGACATGATATTTATCAGTCTATTAAATCTACTTATGTTAAAGAGAACACACTGTTCCATTATTTTAAGAACAGGGTTCTTTCAGGTTTGACTTTGTTTGTTTGTAATCAACATGGAATTCGTGCCAAATTGTTATATTTTATATTAGACTTTTATCTCTGAGGTTGCACTTGTTTTCTTTTCTTATGTCTACTGAAATGACACTTGTCAGGGTGTCATTGTCAGCTTATTCGTATCTTAAGCACAAGTCATTTGGGCCCTTAATGATCAAGGATCGTTATAGAGTTAAAAAATTTCTTGTGCAGAGATTTTTTAACATCCTTATTCCTCAGACTGTAGATCATGGGGTTCAACATGGGGAACACCACAGTGTAAAATATAGAAGTTATTTTGTCCCTATCCAGTGAATAGCTAGACCGGGGCCAAGCATATGTGTAGAGAAGAGAGCCATAGTATAAGGTGACAGATGTCAGGTGGGAGGAGCAGGTGGAGAAGGCTTTGAGGCGGCCCTGGGTGGATGGGATCCTTGAGATGATGATGATGATGAAGAGGTAGGTGGCCAGGATGAACAGAGTGGGGACAATGACATTGGAGGTCAGGAGAAAGAACAGTGCAGCCTGGTAACCATCCTTCCTGCCACAAGCGATTTTCACCAAGGGAAGGAAATCACAGAAAAAGTCATCAATGATGTTGTCCCCACAGAATTCTAAAGCAAAAGTTCTTTTTGTTATGACAGCAGAGTTACTAAAGCCACCGAGATATGAGGCAGCCACCAAAAAATGCACATAGCTTTATGGACATTACCTGAGAATAAAGCAGCGGCTTTGAGATGGCCACATAGCGGTCATAAGCCATGGCAGCCAACAGGAAACACTCACTGCAGGTCAGCCCAGCAGAGAAGAGGAACTGTGCTACACAGCCAACAAAGGAGATGCTCTTGTCTTCAGAGATGCAGATCGCTAGAATTTTGGGGGTATAGACAGAGGAATACCAGAGATCCAGGAAAGCCAGATTTCCAATGAAAAAATACATGGGTGTGTGGAGTCGGGAGTCATTGCAGATCAACACAATGAGAGTGGTGTTTCCCACCACAGTCACAGAGTAAACTCCAAGGAACACCCCAAAGAGAACCAACTGCATCACGGGATCTCTGGTGAAGCCCACCAAGATGAACTGAGTCACGGTGTGATTGCCTCTCTCCATGGCTACAAGGAATCTCACCTAAGAGGGGGATAATGAGTGTTCATAATGAATCTTGGTGTTGCATATACTGAACATATATTAAATAAATAACATCACAACACTGGTACGTCTAGACATTTAGAATGATTTAGTCAGTAGAAGTACTCATTCAATGCTTTTAAATTTCAACTATCACTAGGAATTTAAAATTATATATGCAAATTATGAATTCATTTTTTTCTAGATTTGAATATTAAACTAAATGAAGGCTTGTAATTTGTATTTTCTTGTGTTTGGGTTCTCTTCCTAATGTTAAATTATTTTTTACAAACTTTGTGATTTTTAAAATAAAGTGTGACTTGTCTTCGCATAAATACTGGATTTTGTACCACTTCTTAACATATTTCTTAGTGAATCAGATATTTTTCTTATGGCACACATTGTTACTAGCGCAACCGTACATACATACATATAGCCATTTTAGAATCATATCTCAAAATGATATCTACATATATACAGAAAATATTCAGTATATTATAAGGAAAAATAAATGTTTGGTTGCAAAGTTTAAAATCTACATATTCAGAAGAATGATACACAATGATGTGTTTATATGTTTTTACCTGATAAAATGTACTTTATCCATATTAAACAATAGAGACACAATATATAAAATAATTTATAAAGCGATTTTAAACATAATTATATGTTGCATCCAGTTCTTGAATATTACATATTATTTTTTATCATTTTTAAGTTTTACTAAGGATTTTTTTCATACAAAATGTTAGGAAAATTTATGTATTAGAATATGACTATGTGACTCAGTATTCCATCTGGAACAGAAGCCTCTCCACACTCTTTAGCATTATCTGCACACACAACTGAAATATTATAACGAAGTGTGTACATACTGATAAATGCAAAAACTACATAATTAAAAGCAAAATTAAGGGGCAATTCCAGTCAAACTAATTGCCCACCAACCTCAACCATTTTGGAGCTAAATAAACATAAATCTCAGTGAAGATGATTATTAGCCACTGCAGGCCCATTCTCTTGGGACCTAAGAAAGTGCTCTGCTTGTCTTAGGATCTCATTACTGGTATTCTTAAGTGGACTTCCTTCGGAGCAAATATAGAACAATGGAAGATAGTTTCAATTTAAAGTTTTACTCCTACAACTCCCTAAAGATAGACTTATCAAGGCCCAATGAACACCATGTAGATAAAACAAATGATCAAATTACAGTCCTCATTTGATTTGATCTACCTGCAAATTTTGACACAGTTTATCACTCTCTCTGACTATAAAAATTCTCTACACTTCGTTCTCAGGTCCTCATACTTGCATGTTCCACTTCTACTTCTCTTCCTGTTTGTTCACAACATTACTGCCACATTCCTTGAATTTTGAAGTTCTCTTAAATCAATCATTTGACCTCTTCCCTTATCCATCTACATTCACTCCCTGGTGATCAGTCTGGTCTGAAAGATGTTCTCTATTTCTGTATAAGTCTTAATTTTGTATCTGCTGACCTCTTCGTTCCCCCATACTCCAGACCCATGCATCCGTATTCCTATTTCACAACTTTTATGGGATGTTTACTGGGCATCTCAAGCAAAGTTATGTTCCTGACAAAGCTTTCCAGTCTGTTTCTCACTCCCCTTTCCAGTAAATGGCTCTAATATAGCCTACAGAAAATCAAGAAAAATCTTCCAACATATATCCTTTCTATCTTCCACATCGTACCTGATTAATTATCAAAATTCCCTGGGCTTTATCTTTAAAGTATATTGGAATCTGACCAGATTTCCCCAACTCCAGAGTTTCCACCTTAGACTAAGCCCCTGTCCTCTCCACTTGTAGTATTACAGATACTGTTGAGAGCTCTTCTGTTTCTGTAATTAGCCCAGTTGAGTCATTTTCAACAGGGAGCCAGAGCAATCCCAGTAAAATGTCATTTAAATCCTGTGATTCCACTGCTCTGAACCCTGGAGTGACTTCTCAAGTTAGTCAAAGCCTAAATTATCACAAAGATGTCCAAGCCCTTTAAGCCCTGACCTTCATCTCTCTCTGCTCCTGACCCCCACTATTCTCCCCTTCAGTGCTTGCTATATTAAAGCCATGCTACCCTCCATTATCTTCCTAGAATACCAGGAGCAGGCTGATGACTTTTGCAGTTGTTCCTCTGCATTTGAAAAATGCCCATCTGAGGTATCCTCATAACTAGCTCCCTCACATTATTGGATTACAATTTGTATCTTTTTACCATTTTTAGGGGTTTCCCTTTCTACCACACTATGATTGGCCTTTATTTCATTTCCCAGGTCCTTTTACTACATTATTATTTTCTCCAGTACAGCCCATTTTGGTATATTACAAACATCTCACCTCTGTATTTCACTTTTTTTATGTCATCTTCCCTAGAATGTGCTCTTCCCCATGTGATTTTGATGGGAAATATATCAGTTCACTCTTTATTTCATGTTCATTTGTAGATTTATTATGAGGTCACTTAGGCTGCCTATTTTAAATGAATCATCTAGTACAAACTGAGAATTATTTTATGGAAGGTAACACCTTTGAAAGTATGGAAACCAATGTAACTAAAAAGGTTACCTCCGGAAAAAAGTTGCAAACTCCTGGATTCAATCTCAGTCTTGATCTTGCCTCATTCTAATATTCTCTGATTGTCTTAATGATCCCCAAATTTCATCATTATAAAAATCAGATCAGAATAAGTTAGAATGACCATAGCTCAAATATCCTTAAAGAGTGAAATATAAGGATCAAACATGAGAAGGTATGGTGTAACAAACAAATGTGATTGTTGAATCATTACACTGATATTTCTTTCAGTTTCCAGTATCTTAGAGCAGCTAGAAGTAAAATCCTAAAATAGTGGAATTGTAACCCATACCAAACTCTGAAATCTGTTCTACAAGTAATTGTTGTGCTCTGCTTTGAAATTTATTGTTTTTTTTTGTATAAATGTTATTTAGCACAAAAAAGAAAAAAAGGTCAGTTGTAATGATAAAAAATATTTATTCCTTCTAGCCTCCTATATTCTGGAGCAGGAGAAGGAAAATTCTGAAAGGATACTATGGTAGTCCTTGACAAACTCTGGGATCTGTCCTGAAACTACTTGTTGAAGAGTGCTCTGAAATTTATTACTTTTTCCTTTCTTTGCTTTGTATATATGTTATATTTATGCAATAAATACATTTAAAAATATCAAAGCAAAGGTTTCCATCAATTTGAGTCAAGTTCTGGCTTAGTGTTTCCCATGCATCGTTTAATTTATTCCCTACAATACTCATTATAAGTAGGTTTGCATATTAATAGCAGTGATTTATAGATGGCCAAGTTAAAGTTTAATAAATATCAATTTTACACAGTAACTGTTGTTATTTCCAGAGCTGTCTTATTTAACCACTAAGCTACCTCTTTGTAATATGATATTAGGATGCTACTGGACTCTATGATTTCCTCTCTTTTTCAACATGGCGCTTAATTCATAACCAATATAACAAAAGGTAGAGGATTTAGATTTTATTTACAAATGGGTATCTCATAACTATAAGGTCAGAAAAATGTTTCCAAAATTTCCAAATCATCTGCTCGATGATTCCTGCAATCTTACATTTACAACCAATGCTGATATGAGCATAGAAACATTCCATTTCACTCCACCCAGTGTGAGGACACTTACCTGCAAATTTTCTGTCTCATCCTATGATGGTGTACCCTGTGGATCCAGGAAAATTATAACTGCTCCTCCTCCCCAGTGTACTGCATCTTTTAAGCACCTCAGGGGTTCATAGAATTGAAAAGCTCCACAAAGGTGATTAAACATGTTTTGGCTCATTTAAGAGAATGTGGCTCAAACAATAGAAAGGTAAATTTTAAAAAATGTGATGATGGCTATGACATATTGGGCACCTACTCCTTAGAAAATATCTTTCTAGAACATTATTTAATTGTCAAACAACTTTGAAGTATGTTTTAGACTTTCCATATAGAAAAAAGATTTTCAAGTGCAGTCAATTATCTTGCCCAAGCTAAACGCAAAACTTCACTACAGTTAGGACTCCAATACAAGATGATCAAATTATAATACTTAGGATATATGCTGTTTACCATGCAAAACTTAGAGATGCATCATCTTTGACTATCCAAGTATGACCATATTGCTGTATATATAGTTGTCACTTATCTTCAGTGCCTACACAGGTAGATTTTGCACAGCCTTATGCATCCTCACTCCCCTCAAATCATTATCCAATTTTGAAGTGAAAGGATGGTTTCATATTGATCAGTGCCCTATTAGCTTGTCAAGTTTTCCATTATGTATCAAAATGACAGTTACTGAGCATTTAGCATGGGTCAGACACTCTTCTAACCGCCATAGAATTTTCATCTAATTTTGCTGCTCTCAATAGTCTTGTGAAATAAAATTAATTATAATTCCTGTATACAGCTGAGTTATCTGAGACACAGAAAGGGTTGTTCATACATTAGACAAGCTTGCAAATGTGGAGACTGACAAAGTCAAGGCTCATATCTATTTCTCCTAGCAAGCTTCACCCATCCTATGCTTCAGATACACTGCCAGGCAGTAAGGACAAAGGGTTGATCCAAAGTTTGCTCTCAAGCCTTGTACTCAAGAAGGGCATATTTTATAGAATGAAAACAAATCTTGCTAACAAGTAAGTGCAATAGGCCATGATCAAATTATCATACTTGATCATGGGTGACAGGCCTAAAAGTAGACCCAGCTAGGGGTAGGGGGGAGGTTGTGTGCTATGAGAGGGTTGAAGTGGGAAGAGGAAGCATGCATCTGTCCTTAAACCATGAGTGGACACTGGCTATGTGGTAGGAGTTTATTTCTGGCAAAAGAGACCAGGATCAAAGCTGGTAATGGAACAGAGAGTTTAGGAACTGTCAGAAGTTTAGCAGATCTGTCAGGAATACAGAATTTATGTATGGAAAGTATACGGATGAGATGACATCACAGAATGTTTTATTCTTCACTCAAAATTGTTGATTACTCCCTAGAATTTCTGGAGTTAGAAATTTCTAATTTTCTTGTGCACTTCACAGCCAAGTTCCAGGAAAAGGGGAATGAAGAGTCACATAGCACATAGGCTAATGACTGAAATATATGGACAATTTGCATTTCCTAATAGAATGGGCTTCTGACAGAGTCAGTTTTCATTAAGCATCAGATTTTCTTTTGTGTACAAAATTATTTGGAACCATGGGTTAGGAATCACAGACCTGTATGCCTTGAGTGGAGTCAAACCTGAGACAGCAGTGTTGCAGTGGAGACAGCACAGGTCAGGCAGATGACATGGGCTCAAGGTTTGTGTCACTGTTCACCAGATGTGGTACTTTATAGTGGTGATTTAATCTCTTTAAACATCAGTTGCCTGTGTTTAAAAAAATAAGGAGAATTATACTATCTATATGGAGATTTTGTAAATATTAAAGGTGATGAAGTTTTAAAACTACTTAGCAGAGGGTTTGAAACATGGGCAACATTTCAAAATCAGTGGTCTAATTCAGAAATATCAAGCCCCACCTAACAGATGACTGGGGTCTCACTCCTTATTGTTAGAATTCATTTGATCAGGTCTGTTCAAGGAATCTCCTATCTGCCAGAATATCAACTATCATTAGATTGACAGCAGTAGAATCTTTTCAAACAGTTTGCATTCCAAGTATACTGGATTTAAGGAATTTTTCATGGTTTTCTAGCATGGGGGAAGGTCTAACAAGGAAATTAAACAAAAATATTAATTGAGAACTTGGAAAAATCTTATTTGTGCTGGTTTAAAACTGTTACGTACTAGACAAATCCATGTTCTCTTAATCCTTATCAAATCTCGTGGGGACAAGCCTTTTGTAGGGTGAAATTTCATGATTATATTGTTTCCATGGAACTGTGATCCACTCATTAAATGTGGGCCTCCATTTTACAGAACTCCTGAAAAGAGCTGACACAAGGAAACTTCTGGGAGAAACTTCAGACTCAGACATTTGGAGATGCTAAGTTGAGAATATGAAACTTGTCTGTCCCAGAGAAGTTAAGTGAAGAATCACACTGATATTGGAGAATTCCTGGAATCAGAAGATGAGAGCAGCAATACACCAAAAAGTAGGACCAACAGATGTCAACCACATGCCTTTCCAGCTGACAGACAAGGCCCAGACACCACCAGCCTTCTTTCAGAGTCATGGTATCTTTCTCTGGATGCCTTAATTCAGACATTTTCTCGGCCTTAGAACTGTAAATGTTAAGTTAATACATCCGCTTATAAAAGCCAATCCATTTCTGGTATAATGCATTCCAGCAGCATTAACAAACTGAAACTTTATTTAATAAGGTTCAAAAAGTTTTGTTTGGATACCATGATACCCAATTCATAGATGTATTTCATTATAATTACTTTTCACATTATTTGTTGAGTTTTGATGACAACAAATGAAAATATAATATATACACATGTATACTGCACACATGCATCTTTAGATATAAATTTCAAGATTAGTAAATACATAGACACACATACACCTTTAAGGTGCTGATATTTTCCATTTTCCCTTTTAGATCTATTCCTACATTTTGCCGTTCTGCTTTCTGATGCAGAATATGAACTTGTATCTACATTATTACATTTAGACAAGGTAGGGAGGAATAAAAGTGAAAGAAAGCCTAAGGTCAGAGTACTTAATGCCAGTAATATAATGATATTGAGAGCCACCTTTACCTCTTTCCCAAAGCCTCCGTTTTGGTCCTTCTGTCCTCAGTACAAAATCTCTATAGTTCTGATAACTCCTCTTCACTATTGATCCTTAAGAACTAGATGTAGCAAAATTCTGTAGCAAAGGACTATTGTATATGTATAGCTTTCCTATACTCTGTTCATATCTTTGTAATTGGTCCCTTTACTAATTCTCCTTAATTTAATCAATTTGAGTGGCCTGTGTGTCCTGACAGAACTTTGACAGATGTAGCAATTGGTATTTGGAAGCAATTCCTCAAATGGTGTTTCTTAGATTAATTTGTTCACAGATTTAAGGAATATGCAGAGTAGTCTCTTGTTGGGTAAACAGGACACTGGGAATGCATGGCATATGGCATATGGTAGCATTAAGCTAATTTAAATTATTTTCATTAATGTCAATTTATGAAGTATATATAGAGAGTAAGGTCTTAAAGACCATTTGGTTATGGTGCAGACTTACTTCCATGATAATATTGATTATATAAATTAGGGGGTTTTCTGATTGAAAACTAGTAATAACATCCTATTGAGAATTTGAAAAGGAAGTTGGAAAGTTCCACTTGCAACACTCGAGGAGTTTCTAATTTCTTGTAGTCTTTTAGGAAAGATTTATTTTGGGTTCAAGCCGCAACCTGATTGTGCAAATTATTAATACCAATTACATTCTAAAATTGCCACAGGTTTTATGGCAGTCTGAGATAATTGGTCGAAGGAAGAGTTAGGACCTTAAAAACTGTGCTATGGGTATTGGGCAGTCACGGATAAGACTAACAACAACAACAAAACTTTCTGAGCAGGCAATCCCTAACTTTCCCTTACCTGGGGGAACCAGCTTTACTCTGGATAGGCTTTCAATGACCACATTTAGTGAGTTGCATGATAAGCTTATATAAACCTTTCAACAATCAACACCACCACTCCATTTTGTTCATACAATAAGAGTCAAATATCAACTAACACAGATAAAGAAATCCAACCTGCACTTAAAGAATATATACAGTGAAGATTTATAGGACCTCAAAAATATATATTGACAGGGGTTGGGAAAATGGATAAGATTCATTTAGCATGGGGGTATATCAAAAGGATGAACAATAAAACTTGATCAAGCTGAATTTATCAACACACCTGCACCTGTCCAGGATTCATGGACTAAATGCATTTACTCAAATACTTGGAAGTACCTTAATAGTTTGTTTGCCAGATTACCTCTTTAATTCCTACAGCAAAGATAAACAGGAGATTTTGCTTCAAATGTCAGAGAGAAGAGAAGAATTTTTCTTTCTTTTTGAGGAAATTTCAAACTCCCACTTTTCCTACAAAGATAGTGGGGGTCACTTTGCCTCTCAATCAAAGTCATAGTTTTGGTTCCCTGTCATTATATAGTCTAGACGGAAATTGATCATTTTCATAGATAACAGAATATTATGTTGATCAATTTTCATGGAAAGAAATATTTGTTTTCTTCTGCACTTTGCTCTGGTTCATGGGAAGTGGATAATGAGCTGAAGTATTGGTCAGATATTTGAAAAATAAATATTGTAAAATGAGTGGCAAGACTTGCAGAGCAATATGTATGTCTAGAGTTCATTGCATATAATCCAATACTATGAAGTTAATTCAACTTCTTTGTAAATACCCACAAAAAGGAATCCGCAAAGGGAGAATTTAAAAATCATGTAGGCAATGAGATTTATCCATCAATGTTAATCAAGTATTCCCTCATCCAAACTAGTGTTTGCTTAATTGGACCCCATGCAAACTGATCATGACAATAGGGTTGGAGGTCATTTATAGTCAAAGAGCATAAACCTATGTTCACCAAATTTGTTCTGGTAACCACACTGCTGAGTGCCCAAATTGCCAATTTCAGAGACTAATCATATATCCTCAGTATGCCTAATTCCTTTGAGGTAGAGCCAGTCATTTATCAGTTGGGTGGACTGATCTTACCCATTATGCTGAGCACCGTTTATTTTTTCATAGGCTTAAACACAAATGTTGGACATGTATTTTCTTTTGCTTTGCATGCCATTTTTATCAAAACCAAAATTTATTTATAGAATACACTACTGTTCAACATATCACACCCAACATCATTTATGAAGAAGAGAAACATACTTTAGAAAAGAGAGAGCAATGAAGAGCACAACACCTTTACAGATTTTATAACATCACCAAGAAGTAGATGGCCTTATAGAATGCTTCAGTTGTTATCTCAGAGATGTTAAGCTGATAGTGGGAAGACAACATCCTATGAGATTGGAGTATTTGTGTAATATAATACAGGATTTGTTATATATGTTAATAAAAGGTCAATATTTGATTCCATCTCCCCAATAACCAGAGTGGCTTGGTATAGAAAACAAGGCATGAAAGTGGGAGTGGGCCATTCCACACTTAACCAAATAAGTCTAACATAGGAAATTTTACTTTTTGATCTCTCAACCTTGGGTTCATGGGATCAAATTTCTTAGTACTAAAAGAAGAGATGTTTCCAATGGAGAATGCAGCCATATTGTTGAGGAATTGGAAGCCATAACCACATCTTGGCTCATTTGGGGACCTTGTACTGTTGAAACATCACTTAGAGTCTTGATGACTGATTTCTATTACAAAGGAGGAAATTGAGCTGCTGTTCACAAAGGGTTTAAGAATGAACATATTTGGAACCCTAGGGCTTCAATGGGATGCCTTTTTAAAAATTCTCTGTCCCAATAGGCCTTGTCAAAGGCAAAAGTGTGACAATTCATAAAGAAATAAAAAGAAAACAGAAAATACAAGGGCTCAGGGCTCAGACCTCACAAGAATTGAAGTTTAGATTACCCAATTAACAAGGCACTCCATCCATTTCAGGTTATGGTAGACAGAAAGGAGAAAATGGTTTTGGGTTGTAGAAAATGAATTTCTGACTGCAAATTTGTGATTAACTGTAGTTAAGAGTTTATTTAGTTGTAGTAGTATTTAGTGTAGTTGTAGATTGTTGTCTAAGTCTGAACTGATTACTAAATACTTAAATTCATATATCCTATGTAAACAGACATAATGGTCACTGTAAAGACAGAAACCTATGCAATAGGATCCATGGGATGTCAAGAGGTCTCTGTGGTCAGGAAATTCTCTTCTTCCTCTGAAATTATAGATTGTCACCCCAGCAATCTATTGATATTATTTTAATAATACACTATTGATATTATTTCATATCCAGGGAGTATCATGATTTGGAAAGGCATAAATCTAACTGGAATATGTTTAATATTCTCTGTATCAAACTTATAACCTAAACTTAAATTAAATCTTCTTGAGTCTTATACATGTTTTTTATTTATGAATTACATTTCCTTAGAAAATTGAAATTTAATTAAACATTTAATGAAGGTGATTTTTTGAACCATTCAACTACATGCCGAAGACAAAGCATTGTAATTTCACTGATGAGACTACATGTTAATAACTGATCAATTAAGCTTAATTAAAATAATAATTCTGAAGGCTTAATTAATTTCTTCATCATATCTCTATTTTGTACTCCAAGTTCCTATGATTACTGATAACATCAGTTTTGATCTTTTCTTGTTTTAGGAATATATTTAGACTCTTTCTTGAAATTAAGGTAACCTTTCAAGAGAAAAGCAAGAATGTTCTCCTACACCACCTGAAATTAGAAATCTGGACACTCAGATTGTTTCTTCTCAATTGTAGAATGTAATAGCTCTCCTCCTAAAGTAAATAAAATCTGAATAGTGTGTCAAATGGAGGATTTTTCTTTTTATAGTTAATATTTAGATGTCAATATAAATCCATTCTTTTAAACATGTTTTAGTCTTTTTGCCATATGCTTCCCTTGAAAATAATTTACTTTCAATTTTCATCTAGCATCAGAAAGTGTAATTTTAGAAAAGATAAGATTATGTAGTAAATTAATTTCCTTAACTATACACTTTTAATTAAAGTCATGGTTACTGTGAGTGAATTCTTTAGTAATCTTGAGTAAAAGGTTTAGTCAAGAAGAGCAGGGAAAAGGAAGGGTTAATTTGAATTTTGTCAGAATTTCACAGTGCTTATTAAGTCCTAGGGACTGGAGGAAAAAACAAACAAAACATAGCAGGAACCCTAGAAACCAAATATAAATTGGAAAGTTAAACTAATGAAAAAATGTTCATGCTTTCACATGCAAATATAAGCATAAAAATAGAGTATATTCAAAGGATAAAAATGGTTTACTTGAGAAGACTTTGATTAAATCTGCAAGAGAAAGAAATTAGGGAGAAATTTAAAGAGATGGAACATCATGCATGACAAGGCTTTCTAAATTGAGTAAGAGTTTCTAGCAGATAAATTGGAAGAATGCATTTGGAAACAGTAATTTTTGCCCTTGAAACAGAATAGAAGGCATGTGGATTGTCTTATTATTTATAGATATACTATATACATATGTGTTGCAGTTGCTTGCAAGTGTACTCGGTAATTCCTCAAGTCCTCTCATTTTCAATGCCTTGAAGCCTTAGTCACTGTTTTATTCAAGAGGGTGACATAATTCCTGTTCTGCATACTCAATAAGGTTCCAATTATAATCAAATGTGTAACAATACTAGTTAACACATTTGAGCCTTCACTATCTACTTAACAATGTTTTAGATGCTTTATATGCATTATCTCATCTAGGCCATCCCTCAGACCTGTGAGATAAGTGCTACACTTGCCCCAGGAAGGAGGACAAGAAATGAAAGTAAAGCAGAGATTGATGAAGTGAATTGAATAAGACCATTCCACTAGTGGTTGGTAGAGTTAGGCATCCATCCATTCCTGTGTGTGTTACCACTAGGTATATAACCCCTGATAGTGTGTCATGATTTGTGTTGACTAGAAAGTAATTGTTATATCATTTGTTGTAGATTTCATCACTCCTAAAAAACATTAAAATAGTTCTTACTTAAATCAGCTTTTTGGAGGATTTAGAAAGGACCTCAGTAAAACATGTTTCTGCTGTTCTTGATGAAAACAACTCTGTGCCTTTGTTTCTTTCTCTTTATTCCTTTTCCATCCATCCCTTATCCATGAATTTCCTATTTTGGAAATTTTAGTCTATGAGTTCACAGAATTATTAGATATGAAAAGAAGTGATTTCAATAAAAATAGAGGAACCAAACATATTATATAGTATTCAATATTATATTTTATTTATTTATTGAATATTTTACTATATTCAATATTATTTGAAAGAAGATACTTTGTGAAATAATAACTTGCAACTTCTTGTTTCAAAAACACCTTCCTAATAAACTACAAACTCTCTGGAACCAGTGTGTTTACTTCAGTGCAACCTTCTACTGGTATGTAAATTCTCTGAGAGTAGAAAGAATGTATGTTAATCTTATTCGTGTATATCTAGGTCTGGTATTAACTAGATTATAGAATATATATTTTTGAAATGAGAAAGTTAAAAGAAAATATGAGAATGAGGAAATGCATGAATGATTGACAGCTTCTATTTTCTATTGTATCTGTGCTAGCTTCTTGGTTTCCTCATTACTTCATAACTTTCTAAATTTTCACTTTTAAACGCTAAGAACTGGAAGAAATTAACCATACATAGCCACACTGTACAAAAGCCATGAGTGAAAAGACACAAGTTGGGGGTTAATGGCTCTCCTTGAATAGACATTAATATGTCTGGAAAGTGTCCCATCCTGACTTGTGGGACAATATGAATGAACCTTGAAGATGTCATGTTGAGTAATGTAAGACAGGCAGAAAAGGACAAATATTGTATGATTTCACTGATATGAAGTAATTAGAATGAGCAAATTTATAGAGTAAGAACTTAGAATATAGGTAAATAGGGGCTGGCAAAGCATACAGAATTTCTACTGGGGTTGATTGTAAAGGTTTGGTAATGGCTGGTGGTGGTGGTAGTCCAAAATTGTGAATGTCATTAACAGCTCTGAATCACATGTGCGAATCTAGTTAAAAGGGGAAATTGTAGTTTGTATATATGTTACTAGAATTAAAATTAAATGACAAAACATAGCTGTACAACAAAATCAACCCTGTTGTATATCTCAAAAATATTACTACTACTTAAAAAAATCCCTCATTGTGACCATTATACTTCACAATTTTTCCTGATATGCCAGGTTCAGGAAGATAAGCTTTTACATGAGGCAGGATCATAACTTTTGTACAAGAAAGCGTCTGCTGTGTTGAAGAAAATACACTATTAGAGTTCCTAGATGAATTGAACCCCTCTCTTCATTACTTCTAAATGTTGGCAATTCTAATTCCTAAACCCAACAGGAACTTTCTGGTTTTAGGCAAGTGTGATATTTTACATTGGGCCTTTCACAGGATATTTGTTTCACTTGTGGACAGTTTATACTCTAGTTGTAGGACTCATGGCAGGTGTCTCTCTTTACTGGAAAATTGTCTTATTCATTGATTTCTGCTCTTTCTTTTTCTTTAATATAACCACTTAATGCCATAAATTTCCCTCTCAGTACTTCATTTGCTGAATCCCATAAATTTTGATATGTTGTGTTTTCATTTTCATTTGACTCGAGATATTTACTGATTTCTCTTGCAATTTCATCCTTGACCTACCAGTTGTTTAAGAGTGTGTTGTTTAGTCTTTATATATTTGTGAAAATTCTGGCCATCTGCCTTTTATTGAAATCCAGCTTCATTCCATTATGATCTAAGAAAGAGTTTTGTATAATTTCAATCTTTTTAAATTTATTGAGACTTTCTTTGTGACACAGCATATGATCTATTCTTGAAAATGATCTATGAGCACTTGAAAAAAATGTGTATATTTCTGTTGTGGGGTGTAATGTTCTGTGAATATCTGTTAAATCTAGTTTATTTATCATGTTATTCAAAATCTCTGTTTCCTTGTTGATCCTCTGTTTAGATGTTCTATCTTCTGATAAGAACAGGAAATTGAAGTTTCCAAATATTATAGCGGAGGTATCTACTTCTCCCATCAGTTTTGTTAGTGTCTACCCCATGAATTTTGAGGCACTATGGCTTGGTGAATAAATATTTGTAATTCTTATGTCTTCCTAATGAATTGTCTTATTGACTTGACAAGAAATAGATGCCCTTCAACAAACCAATCACAAGGAAAAGGATTGAATTAGTCATCAATAAGCTCAAAAAAGAGAAAAGTTCAGAACCAGATGGCTTTACAGGTAAAATTTTACTGAGCATTAAACCTACTCAAACTCTTCAAAATTTTTTTAAAGGTTTTTTATTGATAAAGCTCCACACACATACAGTCCAACAATATTATACAATCAGTGACACATGATGTCACCTCATGTTGTGTATCATTCACCATGATCATTACTTAGAATATTTGCATCACTCCAGGAAAATAAATGAAAGGAAAAAAAAAGAGAAGAAATCATACATACCATACCCCATACCCTTCCCTCTCATTGAAACATAATATATCAATCTACCAAATTTTTACCCTTTATTTCCCCATTATTTATTTTTATCCTTATTTTATGAACTCATCTGTCCATATGTCAGGTAAAAGTAACATATGACACCAGGTTTCTCCAAGCACGCAGTCACTTATAAATGTTACCTAGTTATACAGTGTTCATCAAGAATCAAGGCTACTGGAACACAGATCAATAGTTTTGGGTACTTCACTCTAGCCCCTCCAATACATTAAAAATGAAAAAGGGATATCTGTATAATGCATAAAAATAACCTCCAGAATAGCCTCTCAACTCTATTTGAAATCTCTCAGCTGCTGTGACTTTATTTTATCTCTTTTCTGCCATTTGGTCAAGAACCTTTTCTCATTCCAATGATGCTGGGTCCTGGTTGATCCCTAGAAGTCAGGTTCCATGTTGCCAGGAAGATTTACATCCTTGGGACTCATGTCCCACATAAAAGGGAGGCAGTGGGTTCACCAGCAAAGTGGTCTGAGAGAGAGAGAGGCCATATCCGAGCAACAAAAGAAGTTCTTTGGGGGTGACACTTATGCATCATTATAAGAAGGCATAGCTTCTTCTTTGAAAAAATAAGTTTCATAGAGACAAACACCAAGGTTGAGGGCTAAGCTTATTGAATTGATTGTCCTCACTGCTTGCAAGAATATCAGGAATTCCCCAGAAGGATAAGGTTAATATTTTCTCATTTTCACCCAGTCTTACAAGGGGACTTTGCAAATACTTTTGTTTTCTTGGCCCAAATTACTCTGGGTTATAGCAGGACAACATACCAACCTGTATAAACCAACAAGATCTCCTGCCCTATTAAAGATTACATGTGATTACCATGTTCAAGTACAGTGAGCATGCAAATTCAATTAGATAATGTGCTACCCAAATAAAATTGAAGAGGAGGGAAAGCTACCTAACTCATTATATGACAAAACATCACCCTAATACCAAATCTGGAGAAAAGTACTACAAGAAATAAAATTACAGACCAATCTTTTTAATGATTATAGCTGCAAAAATTTTCAAAAAAATACTTGCAAATTGAATCCAGCAACACATTAAAAGGATTACATCCCATGACCAAGTGATATTTATTCATATTATGCAAGTCTGTGTCAAAACAAGAAAAATAATGTAATACACCATATCAGCCAGTCAAAGCCAAAAAACCACATGATCATCTGGATTGATGCAGACAAGGCATTTGATAAAATTCAACATCCTTTCCTGATGAAAACACTTCAAAGAATAAGAACATGATGAAGGGAATATATGAGAAACACACAGTTAACATCATCTTCAATGGGGAAAGACTGCCAACTTTACCTCTAAGATCAGGAACAAGACAAGAATCTTCATTGTCACCATTGTTATTCGACATAGTGTTTAAAGTTCTAGCCAGAGCAATTAAACAAGAAAAAGAAATCAGATAGAAGGAAGTAAAACTTTCACTATTTGAAGTGACTGATACTATATGTTGAAAATCCTGAAAAATCTACAGCAAAGCTACTAAAGCTCATAAGGTGAGTAAAAAAAAGTGGCAGGTTACAAGATCAGCATCCAAAAAACAGTAATGTTTCTGTACTCTAGTGATGGACAATCTGAGGAAGAAGTCAAGAAAAAAAATCCATTTTCAATAGCAATCAAAAGAATAAGCTATTTAGGAATAAATTTAATGAAGAATAGAAAAGACTGAATGCAGAAAACTACAAGAAATTACTAAAAGAAATCACAAAAGACCTAAACAAATGGGAGGTCAATCCATGTTCATGGACTGGAAGACTAAATATAGTTAAGATGTCAATTCTGCCTGAATTGATTTGTAAATTCAATGCAATACCAATTCTAATCCCAATAACTTACTTTGCAGAAATACAAAAACTAATACCCAAATTTATTTGGAAGGGCAGGATGCCCAGAACAGCTAAAAACATATTGAGAAAGAAAAATGAAGTGAGAGGTCACATTTTACCTGACTTTAAAGTGTATTTCAAAACTGCAGTGGTTTAAAAAAAAGAGAAAAAACTACAGTGGTCCAAACATCATGGTACAGACATAACGATGGATATATTGACCAACAGACTCAAATTGAGTTTTCAGAAATAGACCTTCTCATTCTTAGATCAATTGCTCCATACCTTATTTATTGATAAGATGATCAAGCCAACCCACCTGGGACAGAGCAGCTTCTCCAAGAAATAGTGCTTAAAGAACTGAATATCCATGTGTAAACTCCAAGAAATAGTGCTTAAAGAACTGAATATCCATGTGTAAAGGAATGAAAAAAGATACACATCTCACACCTTATACAAAAATTAACTCAAAATGGATCAAAGACATAAACTTTAGAGATAAGATGATTAAACTGTCAAAAGAAACTGTAGGGAAATATCTTATAAATCTTGTAATACAAGGTGGTTTCCTAGTTCTTACCCCCAAAGCATGAGCACTGAAAAAAAATAGATAAACGAAAACTTCTCAAAATTAAACACTTTTGTGCATCAAAGAACTTTGTCAGGAGGGTAAAAAGGAAGCCATGCAATGGGAGACAATATTTGGAAATCACATATCATATAACTGTTTAGTATCCAGAATATATAAAGAGATTCTTCATCTCAAGAATAAAAATACAAACAACTCATTTTAAAAAATAGGCAAAGGACATGAACAGACACTTTTCAGAAGGGGAAATACAAATTGCTAAAAAGCACATGAAAATACTCACCTTCACTGGGTATTAGATAAATACAAATCAAAACTAAAATGAGACATCATCCCATACCCAAGAGAATGGCCATTAACAAAAAAATAGAAAACAACAAGTGCTGGAGACGATGTGGAGAAGTGCCCTTATCCTCTGTTTGTGGGAATGTAAAATGTTATAACTGCTCTGGAAGGCAGTTTGACGATTCCTCAGGAAGGTAAGTATAGAATTTTCATATGATCCATCATTCCTATTACTAGGTATATACTAAGAGGAACTGAAGGTAACAAAACAAATGGACATTTGTAAACAGATGTTTACAGCAGCATTATTTATGATTGCCAAGAGATTGAAACAGCCCAAATGACCATCAAAAGTTGAGTGACTAAACAAGCTGTGGATATATACATACAATGGAATACTATTACAGCTATAAGACAGAATAAAGTCATGAAGCATTTATGATGTGAATGAATCTTGATGATGATGAGTGAAATTTGCCAGAAACAAAAGGACAAATATTGTATAGTCTCACTAAAATGAACTAATATTAATGGGTGAACTTTGAGATTTAAATATAGGTTATGAGGACATAGAAAGAGGGTTGAGATTAGGCATTTGATGCTAAAAGACAAGAGATGGTGAAACAGAACTGAATATAATTCAGAAATGGATAGCAAAATTCTACCTGATCATAGCACAGTAATATAAGTATACTGAATGAAGTTGAATGTGAACATGACTGAGGGAAAAGGGCTGGGGGCAAAAATGAATCCAGGAGGAAAGATAGAGGATAAAGACTGAGATGGTAAAACTGAGGAATGTCTAGAATAAACAATGATGGTGATTAAATGTATAAATATAAAAATGTTTTTCCATGAGAGAGAACAAATCAATGTCAACATTGGAAGGGTTTGAAAGTGGATGGTATACAGGAATATGTATAATTAATGCAAGCTAAGGTCTAGAGTCAGCAGTAACATTGTAATATGCTTTCATTGAACGTGACAAAACCATTCTGCCAAAATTAAATGTCAACAGGTAGGGGACATGGGGGTGGGGTGTGGATTCTATGCAGAAGAAAAGGAAATGTCTTCATAGACATGGTAGCAAAGGCACTTCTATTTTCCTTAGGTTGGATTGTATGATGTGTGAATAGAATTGTTTAAAAATGAACAGAGAGAAGACGATCTATGGTGGCACAATAGGTAGAGTTCTCACCTGCCATGTGGAAACCCGGGTTCAATTCCTGGTGCCTGCTGATGTGAAAAGAAAAAAATGAGCAGAGAGAAGCAAGTGCTAGAGAAAATAATGTGGAGAAAGAGATGTCCCTATTCACTGTTGGTAGTGAAGCTGAGAGGTGCAGCTCCTCCAGAAGGCAGTGTGGTGTATTCACAAAAGTTTAGGTATAGGGTTACCATATGATGTTGCAACCCCTTTGTTAGGTATATACCTGATGGAACTGAGAGTGGGGACAAGAATGGACATTTGCACACTGGTGCTTATGGCAGCAATGTTAATGATTCTCAATGGATGAGGTGGCATAAGGGTACAATGACTGAGAAATGGAACAGGGAACTGTGGTTTACATACAATGGACTACTGAGTGGCTGAGAATGAATGAAGTTGTGAGGCATGCAAATTAGTGCATGAACATTTAGGACAGTATGTTGAATAAAATGTCAGAAACAACAAGAAAATATTATCATGCCTCATATGGACTAACTATAATATATAAATTCAGAGAATTGAACTTGAGAGAATGTATTATCAGTTTTGGAACTATTGTAAAGGTTCCTGGATCATAAATTCTTACAGCACTCACATATATTTAGGAGCTGTAATTGATATTTCTAAATTCTGTGATAATGACCTCTTGGTATACAAACCAGTTGTTATCTGAAATTCAGGTAATTGTGTGACACCTGATACTCAGATTTAGAGCACTGACATTCCAAAAATCACCATTACCTCTTCAGGAATTGTTTAAAAGCTGGAAAAAGTAATCAGACTTTGTCTAGAGATATGAATGTCACTGATCTGAATAGGAATAAGGTAAATCAGAAATCTGGGTAAAGGATGATATGGCCCATATTTTCAACTGCAACCTCTGTGCAGGATCAAAGGAACACTATAATTATATGGAATCTTGTACAGGGTTTGATTTCTTGCTGTTTTTTAAAGGTTAGTATGATGCCCCAATTTATCCCAGAGAAATTTCAGCAAAGAATTAAGGTGAATTTGCAAAATTCCCTTGGGGGGTTGGGGAGAAAAAAATGAAATATTAAACTTTCACATCTGGGGAATTTCTGATATTCTCACAAGCAATAGAGACACCATTTCAGCACACTGAGCACTCAATCTTAATAAGCTATGAATCTTCTTCCTTCAAAGGACAAGTTAAGCCTATGTATAATTATGCCTAAGAGTCAGCACCAGAAAACCTCTTTTGTTCCTCGATGTGGTCTTTCTCTCTAAGCCAAATAGGCAGGTGAACTCACTGAGAGAAATGAGACAAAATAAAATCTCAGTGGTGGAAAAATTTCAAATGGAGGCAATAGGATATCCTGGAGGTAATTTTTTTGCATGAGATAGATATTTCTTTTTAGTTTATGGTGTATTGGAGTGGCTAGATGGAAGTATCTGAAACTTCTGAATTGTGTTCTGGTAGCTTTGATTCTTGAGGAGAGCTATATAACTATATAGATTTTATAAGTGAATGCATGACTGTGAAAACCTTGTGTCTGAAGCTCATTTTATACAAGGTTATGAAGATGAGTAAAAAAAATAAAGGTTAAAAATAAATAAATGATAGGGATCAGAAAGATTAAAAATCGAGTAGCTTGAAATTCTGTGGGTCAATAAGAGTGAAGGTAAGTGATGGGATATATGAGTCCTTTCTTTTATTTTTACTTGGTTTTCTGGAGTTATGGAAATGTTCTAAAAATGGTCATGGTGAAGAATATGCAACTATGTGATGATATTGTGAGCCATTGGTTGTGTAGTATAGAGGAACTGTATGTGTGTGGATATCTCTCAACAAAAAAAATTTTTAATGTGGTAGGCACTCTATTAGCCTTTTAATGTCCATTCATGCCCATCCAAGAAATTGCTTAATTAAGCACAGTCAGAACACAGGTCAATTGATTGTTAGGGTGGTATTCTTCCACTGAAAAATGTTTAAAAACAAAGTGCATAGCTCCATTCACATACTCACCAGGCAAGGAAATTTTTCATGTATACCAAGAGAGCAAATGAAAAGGGACTCCTGCCAAAGGACAAAACCAGAAGAACAAATGTTTAAATGCATAAAAGGGCTGCTGTCAGCAGCTAAAACCAAAAGAACAAACATTCTAATACAGAAAAGGACTCAGCTATCAGCCCAAATAAAAGAACCAAAATTTCAATAGTCTTTGTGAAAAGACATCGAAAGAATGGCCAGATCCCCAAACAAAGAGACAGAGGTTCATTACCAAGATGGCTCACCAACAGGAACCTGGGCCTTCAGGTATCAGAGAGAGGCAGAAGGAGCAATTACCAGTAGATTTCCATAAATCCATCAATGGTGCTGGAGTCCATTTGGTGGGCTCCTCAGATCCCACTTCTGACACCAAACAATAGCAATCAAGAACTAACAACCTAGGCTGCAAGACAAGAAAAGCATTTATTTGGCATTGTAGAATTGCATCTTAGGTTTTAACAGTTAAGGTAGCAGCACAAATTGTGTCCTGCCTTGGTACTTCCAGACAAGTGTTTTTGGAAGAAAATGGAAAGAATACACTAATTGTGATTGGTGGATATTCAGGGTGATCCAAATTCTTTGAGGTTAGAAGGTTTACTGAATTCTCTATCTTCTATTTCTGGTGTCCAGATGTCCACAGGGCTTTGACGAACATTGTTGCCCAGGTCTTTATATACTTTGAAAGTTTCTGATATCTGGTTGAGATTTGGATAAGAGTAACCTACAGAATGAACTCTGAACTTCATTTGCTTCTCTTCGTCATAGAATTCTATTTTGTATAGTTCTTTTATGAAATTAAATTGAAAGTATGAATCCATGAAAGAATATTAATAATATCCTTTCATGGATCACTGAGTCTTAAATTCAAAATTTCTACCATTAGTGATATCAAAATGATAGATCAACCTGACATACATTAAAGAAGTCTACAGTGGAGGAAAACAGATATTCAAATGATCCATTAGTGTAATGTGTTCTGCACCTGCATAACCATCACCTGCCACTTCTCAACTTGTTTCATGAAGTCTCCAAGGATGCTGATTTTACCAAGGCATTAAGGAATTCATTGTTGAGCTGGTCATCAGAATTCTTGTACAGCTTTGTAGAGGCTAGTATAAGTACTCCAGGGATGACTGGAAGCTTCAGTAGAATTGGATTCCCCCAATGGCAGAATCCAGGTGGCAATGTGTAACTCTCAAAGACAAATAGGGACAATTATAAAGATAAACTGTAAAGTCAAGTTGGCAATCACTGTGTATCTTGTGCAGACATCTTTACCAATTGCTCATGGATCAAGTGGCATCTAAGGAGTTTTATAGACAGAAAACCAACCCATGTGTTAATTTTCTTGTGGTGAAGAAAAATGCATTTTTCTGTTATGTTTTATATGAAAACTAGCTCATATCCTATGAGAGAATTATAGCCACTGTAAAATTCTATGGCCTAAGTCCCTTTACATGCCCAGAACCCTGATAGAAAAGTCAGAATTCTTTGGCCAAGAGAAAAGTCAACTACCTGTGAGGAAAGACCCTAAGCCAAGATGCATATTGCATAACTTCCTCCAATAATTCATTGGATATCTTGCAGCCATTATCCAAAGAAATACACAATCCTTCCTTTTTAAGCATTTTTTATTGTGAAATATAGCATATATGCAGAAAAGTGATAAATTTCAAAGAACGGCTTAAGAAATTGAGCGAGTATCAAAGTATAGTATGGATTACAGTTCCACAATTCCAGATATTTCCTTCTAGCTTTACCAATATACTACACACTAAAAAAGAAATATCAATATAATGATTCAGTAGTCACAATAATTTGTTAAATCCTATCTCCCCTGTTACAACTCCTCTCTCTCATTTGATACTTCTCCCAATCTTCAGTAATATTGGGGCAATGACATCCTACCTTATTCAGTTTGAAATGCATTGCTGACATTATGGGGAAGGAGTATGCAACTAGTTGATGTTCTGGGAGAGACTTGTACCACTCATCTCCAAGATTTTTTATTTCAAAATATAACATATATCCAAAAATCAATAAATTTCAAAGTACATTTTAAGAGTTTACACTGCACTTTTTGAAATTATTGTTTACTTCTGATGTGTCACTAATTTCCGCAGTTTGAAAAACACCACTGAGATCCACACTCCTGATGTGGATTGAGTGGATCAATCTGTGGGCCCACAGGGACAAGGTAAACAGGCTGCAGCTATTTACGTAGACTCAGAAAGTGTTTCGGGTGAATATGGACAGAATAAAACAGGATGTTTATATTAGATATTGTTATTTGATCCCCAGAATGAGGATTATTATTTTCTGATGGTTCAATTGGAATTCTTAAAAAATGCTCCCCTCAGCGATGTTTTGCCCAGATAGTGAACAAAATGAACACTGCATCCCTTAGATAAATGCAGAGGTTAATGATTTCTTCAAACACTTGATTGAATGAGAGAGCTGTACAGAATCAACAATAGTAACTTGACATGTGTTTATGCAATCCCCTTTAATTTAGTGAGCAGCTTTCTTTCTAATGTGCTGATGGTACAAATTTGCAAAATTTGTATTATCAGCTACATTGCCTGCCTATATTTTGATTCATAAAATTAATAAACTATCCCTTGTTTCATTATTTCTTAGTTAATATAACATACCCAAACTGCAAATTAATTCCATTTAAGTCCATGGAGAATGAGGAATTCTAAATGAGTCTTTGGAGATGGCGGTAGATATTTCTAGGGGTTGTTTGGAAAGAATCTCAAAGGATTTTGGGGAAATACACATTTCATGTGCAGCAAAGGTAGGCAAAGAAACAAAGGACAAGGGAAAGAGTGTCATTTCCAGGACGTTGCCTTTATGACTGAGAATAATTACCAGCCATCAGGGGTAATTCAACATTTTGGGCTCTCTGTACCCTCAGCTGAAGTTAGGATTGGGGCTGCAGAATCCAGTTTTGCCCTCAAACGATCACTGCTATGCCAAACAAACACATATACAAACACACATACATACACAACACATGTGTGCACACACCTTCACTTAGATGCTTACATGCTCCGGTTTTAAAAGGGTTCCAGCCAATAGTGTATCTGGTCCTCATCTAGAATTGGAAATTTAGTCTGGGAGTTAACAACTGAGTTCCTCATATGTTCACTGCCACAGAAAAGAAAACAAGAATTGTGATTTTTACTCTAACAGTGATTATTCTGTACTATCCAGACTGTCCAGGCTAGCAGTAGATAATATTTCACTCTCTGTTCTTTATTTTCATGTGCCAGTGGGACCAATTACTTTTCATGAAGTAGGAGAATTGTAGGAGATTTTAGATTACTCCCAGTAAACGAAATGGTTTTGTGCAAGGGAAGACACATCTTGACATGCCATTCTATATGGGATGCTTTAGCAGGATTGGCTCTGGTACTTAATGCACCTTCCATTTCACATTTTCAAATGAATTGCAATTTGTTTTGAATTCAAGATGGATTTGAGGTTTGGGGAAACAATTTCTCACCCTCTCTCTTTTTTTAACTCTTCCTTCATATAATTCTTATGGTATAAAAAAGTCCACCTGGATGCAATTTTTTTCTGAATATTTTGACCTGAGTTAGAAGTGGAAAGTGTTTTGGGATAAACAGCATCAAAATATGGAAATAACTATGCATTTATTCATCTAATACTTTTTTATGGACTACCAATTATGTACTAGGAACTGTTCATGATTCTGGAGATTAAGTTTTTTCTGCCCTTGTAGGCTTTGCATTCCTGTCTGCAACAGATTACCAATTAACAGTATAAACAAGAGTTAGAAGGAGATAATGGTTATGGGGCTGGGGTGGGAAATGCAGCAGGGTCTGAGCAAAGTAATAAGGGTGGACCATGTAACTTTGTAAACAGATGATTAAGAAAAACTTAATTGAGAAAATCATCACTGAAAGGATCTTAAAAGAGATGGGAGTGAGCCATGGATCTTATGGGGGAATAATATGCCAGTCAGTTGGAACAAAAAGTTCAAAATCTCTAATATTGGGACAAAGTTGGAATTTTTGAGAAACAACCAGAAAGCATGCAAGCCTGAAGTAGAATGAATGAGAGGCAACTGTGTTAGATGATGAGGCTGTTCAGTTAATGGACGTCACTAAAGGAGGAAATGAAAGGCCATTTTTATGGAATTTGGCATTAGTGTCCAGTAAAATGGGCACTTCTTCCATTTGCATAAGTACAGGAAACATGACCCGAATTTTTTAAAAAACGATTGCAGACTGGAGGTAGTAAGGGACAAGGGTGTAGTCCAGTTAAGAGATTATTGCAATATGCTCATCAAAAGTAATAGTATTTGGATTGGTAGTAGCATTGGAGGTACTCAGTATTGAGTAGATTCAGGATATATTACAAAGATAAGGACACCAGGATTTCATGGAAATTTGAAGAGGACTGAGTAGGGAAATAGAGCAATTTTTGGAGGTGAAATGTAGAAATTAAGTTTTAAACATGTTAATTTTGCAAAATTTGTTACACATCCCTTAAAATTAAAGAATGTTAATACTGGAAATAAATTTAAGCATCTTCTGCTTGTGGGATTTTTAGTGTATCATTACGAGAAATTTTCTGGGCATAAGTCCAGTAATTTACAAATACTCTAAAGTGTTATGTTTATACAGATGTGCATTTTGGACCTTCTTTGCTTTTATCAGGTTCCAAAAGGGCATCATATTTCCAAAACATTAAGACTCATTCATTGATATGTGAAGAAAAGCACGAAGAAATACAAAGGGTGGAGGATATACACGAGTTCATGTGATTGACTCTTAGGTAAACTATAAGTATGCAGATTTTGAAAGAGAAAGAATGCTGTTGTTTTCAATATATTCAGTTGTTTGCTTCAGAGAAGATAGTGGTAATTTCCAATGTATACAAGGATATATATGTATAAAAGTGTCATTAATTGTTTTCCAATACCATATTTTGACATCTAAGGTTATTTATTCTTATATTTATGATGTATTTTGCAAGATTGTTTAGCATACTGGAATCATAGCAGGCTGGTGCTGGAAAAATGACCAACCCCAATTTTTCTTATGGGTGAATTGTATTCAGGGCAGAAAGGTGAAGTTCTTAAAATTATGCAGGTGATTACTTTTGAAGCTAGGTACTAATCACAGAACCTCTCAATCTAAGGTCAATGAACTTCTTAGTCAAATTACATGAGTATGTGACAAAAATATTCAATTTCAGGAATTTAACAAGAATCTGAATGACAGCCCCATGGTGCATACATTGCTTCCTACTGGAAACTTGAACTTGGCTTCATCTACATGCTCAACTTTTATAAATAAGTCAGGTCATATTCCTCTGATTCAGAACAAAAACAGCTATTTTGTGGAGTATAATCATATGTCAGGCACTGAAATGTCCATTTCACTTATCTTTGGCTTATCTTATAATAGATAATTTTCTTCCTTTTCAGACGTGAGCAAACTTAGATTGGGAGTTGTTCAAACACTTTTCCAATATCTAGAGCTTCCAAGAGATGGAATCTGAATTTGAAATCAGATTCATTTTAATTATGCTATTCTGTCTATGCCAGTCCCACGTATTCTCAGCTGGGTCACTCAGGTGTATGCATTACTTGTCTACACAAATGGTCCTAGGTTATCTAGAATGGGCCCACTCATGAGTCCAGGGGCCAGTTTGCTGTCAGCTTTGGGAGCAGAATGTACCTGATCAGATTTCTAGAAAGCTAACCCAACTTTGTGTACCTGGTAGTGGCAGAATTCCAAAAGTGAGAAGAGAAGCTTTTAAAGCTTCTTGAAACTAAGCTTGGAATTCACACATTACATCCTCTGCGTCAACCTACAACTCAAATAAACCACAATGCCATCTTTGGTAAAGGGTAGAAAAACAGCCCAGACTCTTCAAATTGGGACCTCAAAAGTGTAGCTTTTAAAAAATATATATCCACAACTCATTTGTTTGCTATTAGTTTGCCTTTTCCTATTTTTAACAGAAATTTGGTACTAAAACACAATGTGATGAATTTGTGGTACAATTGTATTACACATAGAAGACAAAATGGCAACTATAATATTGTAGATCTAATGAAAGATGAAAAGATTTCATCAAATTTGTTTCTGCATCTGTTCTGAGACTTTGTAGTATCTTGTGTAAATAGAGACAGGAAGTTTTCATTACAAATGCATGCTTTGAAAGAATGTTGTTTGTAAGACTTCACTAGCACCTTGGGGTTGAATTATAGCGTAAATGTAAATTCCTTTGGAAGAGAGTTTGAGAATGTTCTGCCTAACAGGGTAAGGTTGCAGTTTATACAACCATTATTCATTCTTTCTAGAACATCTTAATGAGTCTTTGTTAACCTCTTAACAGGTTACAGAGGAAGGAGTGTCTCAGAGAGTATCCAATTAAGAAGAAATCCTTGTTCCTCTTCAATTCATTCCTTAATCAGCAACTAGAGTGAATGTTGAGTATATCTGATCATGTCACATCCCCATCATGGTAATGTCTTCCAGTTGTGTTGGTTTAAAGATCAAAATCCTCAATATGGCTTCCTAAGAGCTTCTTGATTTGGGGTCTCATCTGACTCACACTGGTACTTTGTGTCTCCTGTACTTTAGCTAATCTCTCTTATGTCCCTGAACTCACCAGGCTTTCTCCCAGGTGAAGACAGTGATAAATACTCTCTTCTCATGGGTCTTCTCTTCCCACTCTACTACAGTGAGAGATCAACGTTTCTCATGTTTCAGATCACATTTTCATAGTTCTTATTTGGGGAAACTTTTAAGCAGTAGACAAGAAAATATATTTTATCCTTTGCTATCCTTTTTAAAGGCAAAAAAAGGAAGAATAGTAATTGATTCTTTCCAGATAGTTTCACTTTTTTCCCAAGTCATGTTGAATTTAAGGCAGTCCCAACTATGATTTTCCATGTAGAAAAAATGACATATCACCAGTGTTTAAATTCAAACACTGAGTACAAACACCAATATATAAGTGATAAAGAATGTTCTGAATAAACAATGAGGCAGTGATTATACCACAACATTTTGCACATATTTAAGATAACAATTCCTGCCAAGATAACATGATTTGGGCCTGGAAACTTCAGAAAAATATTTTAACATACAAATGAATGGTAGCACAATGCTATGTATCTAACTATGAATCTCCTAAACTATGTGAGATTATCATGGACAAATTGATCATGTGTATAATATAGCTTTTTTTGAAGTCCTGAGTGGATGAAGACAAAAATAGTGAAGTAGGAGGTTGGAAAAGTAAGCTTAAATCGGCTTGTAAAGAAATTTTGGCATCTAGCAAAGGCATCTGTATTCTGTGTGTTAATGAGTAGTTACCAATAACACTGAGAGTTTGAGAAATAAATTGGCCTTCCAGGTTTGGGGCTGCTTTTACCCAGTGCCATCAATCAACTTGCAATGTCTCTGAGCATCATCAGGTTTATTTGAAAAGTTAGAACATCCACATATTTCTTCCAAACAAGCCATTAGGCTGCATCTCAAGTAGAGAATTTCTGTTTGCAACAGTTGTTTACATACAACTCAAAGTTAATTGTTTTAAACATTAAACAAATCACAATCTTTTCTTGGCTTCAACTAACCCTCACTGCCACTATATCTAAGGAGGATGTCAGTTGGCTACTGAGACCATCAGCTCTAATTTGTTAATGGCAATATTTACAAATGGGTGTCTCCCTCTTTCCTTCTTTGGGGAATTTTGGACATAAGGACATAATCTTTGAAGGATTCTTGATTTCTCAATGTTTAATATTGGAAAATGCACTCTTCCCAATATTCAGTATGCATGGTCACAGAAAAAAAATGCACTAACCATGTATATAAATCTCACATCAATTATGGCAAAGAAACACATACCACTGATTTTATCTTAAAATAAATACTTTTAAAGCTGTTTTTAAAAAGTAAAGAGATTCAGATTTTCACCGTAGAATGCTACAGCTTTGATATTTTCTTTCCAGACCTGTGAACGTGAATGTTATTTAAGCTCTCTGCTCTTCTGTTTCATTAACTATAAAGAGAAAATCGTAATAATTCCTGCCTTGTATGGTTGTGGTGATGATAAAGTTGGTTAAGAATAAGAAATAATAGAAACTGGCACCTACTGAGTAATATATAATTTTGCCACGTTATGAATAATAACAGGAGTATCAGGACAATATTGGTATTTATATAAATATCAACAAAGTGCCAGGTACACAAGAATCTGTCAATCGTATGTGGAGTAATGCTGAGAATTTTTTGGTTCTCACTACATGATGAATCTGGAGCTGGTGTTTTCATGTATGTCCCCTTTATCCAATCATGTAATCTGTTAATAACTTATAAGTAATTTTTATGAGCTTCGAGACTAAATTTCTGTAACCAATAAAAAATAAGTCTCTTGGTAATTGTTGAATTAATTGATGTCCTTGTTAAATTATTATATTGGAAAAAATTATTTTTTAGTTATAATGTCATTCAGATTTTTTCCTCTGTTAGACATGGAAGTGGGAAATCAGACATACCTGACTGAATTCACCTTGCTGGGCTCCATATCTGACCCCCAATTGCAGCTGATTCTATTTGGAATATTTCTGAAACTCCACTTGGTAACCTTGTCAGGGAACATGACCATTGTTATCTTAATCTGGGCTGCTAATTGCCTGCCCACACCCATGTACTTTTTATTTGTCAGTCTATATTTCCTGGTACATATCTGTGTATGCCCCCAGAATCCTAGCCATGTGTGTCTCTGAAGAGAAATGTATGTCCTCGACAGTATGTGGAGCCCAGCTCTTCTTTTCTTGAGTTGGAGCCTACACTGAGTGCTATTTCCTAGCAGTCATGGCTTACGACCGCCACATGGCAATTTGTAGCCCACTACTCTATTCAGGTACCAAGACTAGTTCTTTCTGTGCTGACCTTGTTGCTGGAGCCTGCACAGGAGACCTCTGGAATTCCATAGACCATACTGTCAATACTTTTCACGTGAAATTCTGTGGTAAAAATATCATTGACGACTTTTTCTTGGATGCTCCACTACTGGTAAAAATGTCCTGTTCAGACATCCAGGTCTACGAAAAAGTCATTCTGGGTGTGGTGGCCTTCACAGTATGGTCCAGCACACCTGCATCCTCATTTCCTGCTTCAGCATCCTCCTGGATATCCTGAGGATCTGCTCTGCCTCTGGGAGGCTCAAGGTCTTCTTCACCTGTGCTTCCCACATGATCTCAGTCATGCTTTTCTATGGGTCCTTGTCTTCATGTATTCAAGGCCCAGCTCCACTATTTCCTAGAGTGAGACAGAGTGGCTTCTGTGTTCCACATGGTGGTGAATCCATTACTCAACCCTCTCATCTATAGCCTGAGGAACACGGATGTCAAAGAGGCTTTCAGAAAAACCATACAGAGATGAAATATCATTTTTTCTTTTTACTGAACATTCTTTTTGAACTATCCAAATTATTTCTTTGTGATGTTTTTTAAACCTTGTAATATTTAAATTAAGTACATTAGACTGAAAACAATGAAATATTGTGCAAACTACTCTGCAATTGTTATTATTGTGGCATAATGTAAAATAATTTAAATCTAAAATATTGAATTGTTGACATTCTCCCCGATGGAATTGTGCCTCTTGGTACACTAAAAAAGGGTTTCCTCAAAATTTATCCTTTTACTTGTCTTGGGAGTTCTTAAGGAGAAATAAATGGAATTCAATTTATTTTGTATTTGTTTTGGTTTAGAAGTTGATTAAAAAATTGTGCTGCTTTGTAGAAGTTATAGAATAGTTGGACTACTAGAAATGTGATTAGGATTTTGAAATATTTATTGTAAGCAAGTTGTTCGTCTTAGATTCCTGGCTTCTAGACTAAATGTCAAAATGATATTTTTCCTTAAATAACATGAAATTTTCCCTAGCATTTTCTGGGCTAGAAGCCTTGCTCCCCCCTGGGTCAGTGACATTCTGGTGGGATGACAATCACTGAGGTTCCTTGACTTTTATGTCACATGGCAATGTCCTCACTGTTCTGTTGATTTCCAGTTTCTACTCCTCTAAGTGGCCATCTGCCCTAGTTTGCTAGCTGCCACAATGCAGTATACCAGAAATGGAATGACTTTTAAAAAGGGAAAATTAATCAGTTGCTCATTTACAGTTCTAAGGCCAAGAAAATGTCACAATTAAAACAAATCTATCAAATTGTCCAATCAAAGACATCCATCCACGGAAAGACACCTTGGTTCAAGGCCAGCGAAGTTCAGCATTTCTCTCTCAAGTGAGAAAGCACATGGCAAACACAGTCAGGGCTTCTACCTCAGTGAGAAGGGCACACTGTGAAAATGACATCATCTGCTAGCTTTGTCTCCTGGCTTCCAGTTTCATGAAGCTTCCTGGGAGGCATTTTCCTTATTCATCTCCAAAGTTTGCTGGCTGGTGAACTCTGCCACTCGTGGCTATTTCATTCTGCTTTGCTTTCTCTGAATCTCCCTTATTCTAAAATGTTTCCTGTTTTATAGAACGCCAATAAACCAATCAAGGCCTATCCAAATGGGTGGAGACATGTCATCACCTAATCCAGTTTAGCAACCACTCTTGACTAAATCACATCATCCAGGGAGATGATCTGATTACAGTTTAAAACATACAACACTGAATAGGGGTTATTCTGACTTTATGAAATGGGATTTAGATTATAACATGGTTTTTCTAGGGGACATACATCCTTTCAAACCAGCACAACTTCTCTTCATAAAGCTTCCCATATTAGTGTTTATGCCCAATCTCATTCAGCTGAGTCACAACATAACTAAAAACAACCCATCTACATACCAGAAGAATGATACCAATAGAAATGGACTAAGACTAAGAACATAAATATATTGTTTCTTGGGGCTTCTAAGCCAATCTGTCAGTGTCCAGTCCTAATTCCTTTATAAAGATCAAATTGGGTATAAAGAAAATAGCTCTCTATCCTCTGTACCTTTTACTTTAGCATAATATTTGACAAAGTGTTAAAGAGTTGCTTACACTATAAAAATATACTCACTCTTTTAGGATTGTGTATCAATGTAAAGAGTGACCTCTTTCTCAGATAATGGACACTCCACAGTATTCTCCTTCAAGGAACAACATCGCATATAGCCCCTCTAAGGGAAATTAAGAAAAACTGAAATGATTTTGAACATACAAACAAGTAAAACTTACTTATTCTAGACCCAGTGAGCACTTTATTTTACCAGAAGAATTTATGAAGAACGTTACAGTTCAGTCTGAGCATATACCAAACGTTTCATAGATATTTTATCTAATACTCCCTATAACACTGCAAGTTAAAAATTATTGTATTTTACAAATGAGAGGCTGGAAGCTGAGAAGTAGGAATTTAGTTAAGCTTCTAAATAAGCTTCTATGAGTATAAGCTTAATAGCTTTGTCTGTAATAAGCACATTCACAAAAATATCAAAAATAAAATTTTAGTACAAATATTCATAGGAATTTCACCATTCACATTAGCACTAGCATTTCTGATCTTTCCTTCCACACATATTTGCATATATTTTCTAAGACCTCATTGCTGTACCTCCCTTTATATATGTGCATGTGTATAAATATTTACAAACACATTGTTTTGCATGGGCAGGCACCAAGAATCGTACCTGATCTCCAGCATGGCAGGTGAGAACTCTGCCTGTTGAGCCATCAGCACTTGTCCTTTTTTTTCATAAAAAATTCTTATCATTCCTTGTTCTTCTATCACTACAGAAACGCTGAGAGTGCTTCTCAGAATAATTTGGGAATACTCACTAGATCTCAACAATCCATTAAAATTTTTTTCACATTTACTTGTAACCCATTCTATGGTGGGAAAAATACTTGATCAACCTTGGAAGAGATCGTCAAATAAAATTTAATTATTTGGGAACCCAGAAGTATAACACATTCTGCTACTTTCTATTAGATCAAAATACCCTAGAATGAGGATAATTATTTTCTGAAGGTTTGCATGGAATTACAGAAAATTGCTCCCTCTAGAAACACTTTGCCAACATAATGAACAAAATGAAACACTGAATCCTTAGGGAAGGGCAGAGGTTAGTGGTTTCTCCAAACACTTAATTGAATGATCCATATGCACAGAATGACCTATATGCACAGAGTTAACTGTAATTTGACATGTGTTCATGCAGTTCCCTTTAATTTGGTGAGCTGTTTTCTTAGTGTTAATGGTATTCAAGTGCAGGAGACAGCTGATGTGGAGAATAACCTCATTGGTCTTGTCATGTAGAAGCTATAGTTCTGTATGATCTGAAAGGAATAAAAACAAATTCGGATCCTCAAGAACTGTACATTTGAACCAGGCTCAAAGTAGCGTTCAGCAGTTGTGGTCTTAGAGGGATAAGTGATGCATTCTGAGGTTACTGATTTAGCTGAGGAACCTGAAACACTGGCACATGTTGCTCAATCGTCAAAATCTTTGACAGAGTTTAGAATATGCCCAAAACACTCTATATTCAAGCATATGAACACACTTCTATCCACACATGCATATGTAGGTTGGCTCTCACTAATTAGGTGGATGGGATGACATGTTCTGTGTATATCATTCAACCTGTTTCCCCAGACACACCAGTTCATGATCAATCAGCCCTATACAAAATGGCCATAACAGTTGGTCTGGGTTCGACCACGTGGAATCTACTCATCAAGGCTTTTGATTTGACTTCTTCCACTGAAAATTTCCTACAAGGGAGGCCACCACTGTGCCTCTGATATGCCATCATTTTCTGGAAATATTGCTGACCCTTGAGTGGTAGACTAATTAGATTAGACTATTTCTAAGATTCAAAAATTACAGGGACAATGATTTTCCTTTTTTGGGACATACACATTTTTTCAGTGTGTTTCCCTTATGCCTCCATTTTCTCCCTCATTTTTCCTGTCATCATTTCTAGATGTAGACTTTATAATGCCTTAATCATCAACATGGTATCCCACCAACCATTAACTGGGAAGGCGGGATGCATTATATAAAAGGAATAGCAACAAGGCCTCCTGTTCACAGAAAAATATTGGCTTTATTATTAGCCCATATCCAGAAGAAATAGGTTTCATGGAATGGTGAAATAGTTAGAAAAAAGCTCAATCATGATTGTTGTGTTCTCCAAGATGTGCTACATTTTAAAATGTTAGCCTATGTATGATGCCATTTTTCTTTATCAAGAATGTACATCTCCAGAAACTAAGGGTATGAAATAGACATGACCTATAGTGGTCAGAAAGGTGAGTCTTGTTGACCTCCAAGTTCGGAGAGTGTAATTGGCCAAAGAACCTATTAGCTGTGCTCTGGCATCCATTTTCACTTTCGCACCAAAATCAACCCTCCCAAACACTACTGACAGTCAATGAATAACCATGACAGAGATACAAAGGGAAGCGTGTTTTGTAGACCTTAAACTGTTCTTTGAGCTGACTTTACCTTCTGGGTTTCTGGTTGACATTTCTGAGCTTTCCTTAGAATGAACAATGGCATAATTTGCTTTCAACTATCCTTCCTTTTCTCCTTCCTTTGGGAGTCAGACTTGCATCTTGTGTTTCCGCACCTAGAGCATCCTATTTCTCTCAGCATGTAGCCCTGTACAGTCATAGTTGTTTCCCTAATAAAATCCTTGTACATTTAATTACATTTTCATGTTGTTTCTCAGAGGTCTCTGGATTACACTGTCTCTTTGTTATTATATGAAATAGCTTACAAGAATTTTTATTTCATGCTTCTAGAACCCTAGTCTCACTGATTAGGCAGTCTATGCACTCAAAAAGAGTGCTTGCCCAAAGGAACATCAACAGTATTCTCATCAATTGGAATCTGAAATGCCCCTGGCCATCTAGGACTCGAAGGGCCCTGAACCAACAGGGGTGACTTTACTGAGAAGTGTGCTGATCCCAATCACCAGAAGCAAATGAGTAAATACTACAAAACGGATCAAGGAAAACTCTCTTTGTAATCCATGTATTTAGCGGTGTACCTCCTCTTGCTCTCTTAGTACACCCTGTCAAAGGAAACATACGCCCTTTGAAAGGACACATTCTACCACTCAATAAAAACAAGATGGCCAAACACTTGCTTCTCATAAGAAGGAAGGTTTAGGATATTGTACCAAGTAAATATTCCCATTCAACTGAGAGACTAGGAAGGAATGAATATAATAGAACCAAGAAGGCCCATTGACAATGATATTTACTTGCAATTACTTAATAGATAGTCATGATTTTGTATGTCTCACCTATATAGACCTTTGTTACTTCATTAGATTATAATGTAGGGGATTATGAGGAATGCATAATCTAGAAATTCCCCTGGACCCTAGTCCTGTTATAAAAGGACATCAAGAGTTGTACATTGTCTTTTAAAAGATTTAATTTCAGGAGATTCTTGCATGAACACCAAAACAAATTTTTACTTCATGTAATGTTTAATTCATGAAACTCATATCTAAAAGACATATCTTGCAAATCACTTTCTTTTGCTATTTTAAATTTATTATTTATAATTAGGAAATCAAATTTCCTCATAAGTTATACTGTAGTTTCAACTTAATATGCCATGTGTTTTTGAATGCTTAAAAGCCATAAAATTCTATTGATTAAAAACATATTGCTGAACTTATATATATTCCAAAACATTGATGTCATACTTGTAATTAAATATTGATTAAGTTAATATTTATTTTTATGCCTTCTTACGATTATTAGTTTTTCTTTATCTCCTTATTAATGTATTGAAGTTATTATTTAGACATGATTCTAAAGTTGAGATATTCTTTCCAGAAACAAAATAATAAGAATATACATTTAGCTTAGCTAAGGTTTTAGTCTCTACATTTATGGTGATTCTTTTTTGGACACTTGAACATGGTTGTTTCTCCTAAAAGTATTAAATAAAAGTCACTGGCTATCAGTTTGAGTTTCTGTTTTGTAGTTAAATTTTAGGGTTACAATGATACCTCATCTTACAGAAAACTGTGTCACCAGTTTATTTATTTATCTACTTATTATTATTTTTTGCATGCACAGGCAACGGGAATCAAACCCAGGTCTCTGGCATGGCAGGTGAGAACTCTGCCTCCTGACCCACCATGGCCTGCCCCATATCAGTTTAATTTTTATAACTAGCATTTCTCTCCAGTTAATATATGTTCTACTTTACTTTGGCTGATATTCAATAATTTATTTTCTGTCATCGTAACATGCTGATTTAGTTTACCATTTAAAAAGTGTACATTATCGTATGAAATTCAATATCAGTAGTGAGAATTATTGAACTCTTATGTTTTAAAAAATGCCTGAGTCAGCACAAGTAGTGTTCCTCTTTAGAACATTTGGCTAAATCAAGTATTTTAGAATCCCACTGCTTCTAGTGGGTTTCCAGTTGATTAACACATGCAAAAGCTGATAATTTATTCATCACTTGGTATCACTTTCCCAGGCTATATATCTGGCCATCAGTTCGGAGTGCTCCTCCCTGGTTCTGTGTGACACTCCTACTTTTTTCTGGAATTTCATGGTTAACTAGCAGAATGAACATAACAGTGCTTACATGATAGACACATGAGCATATATATCCTTCATAAACATTAATTATATTTGCACTGCCTTACTATTAAAAATACATGAAAATTACATGGAACCTGCCCCATTTTAAAAAACAGCATCTGTTTGTATTCTCTATATGAACATTTTTCTTTGAAATAACATGTGGGGCGGGCCATGGTGGCTCAGCAGGTAAGAATGCTTGCCTGCCATGCCCGAGGACCCGGGTTCGATTCCCAGTGCCTGCCCATGTTAAAAGAAAATAAATAAAAAATAACATGTGTACCTAGACTTTCATTTCTTACCTTCATTATTCCACCATAATTATTATCTGTTTTATAATAATAATTGCTTTTTGTGCTCAGAAAATCACAATTTTGATGACAATAATCCATTCAATTGCCTCTAGAAAATAAACCATAAGCCCATAGATTGATTCATAAAAAGAAAACCTATAGACTCTTTATTAATTTTTCCTTAATGGAAAAGTGCATGTAAGAGAAAAAAACACAGGTGCCTGGTTAAGTGGTTAGAAAGCCTGCCTTTCAAGCAGAAGACCTGGGTTCAATTCCCAGACCATGTATTCCCCCTTCCCAAACAAAAAGAAGTGATGATTTCTGAGCTGATTTTAAGCCAAGTTGATCCCAAGGTACTACTAGGCACTACTGGGTCTCTGAGTTAATGTTCTGGGGTAAATAGTAAACATTTAAAACTATTTTTTAAATTCTGCAATATGACTAGAAAGTGACACTGTTGACTAGTTTTCAATCATAGGAAAATATGGAAAATTAATTTTATAATATCATAAATTAAAAATCTAAATTAACACAACATATTTTGCCCTATTTTTAGGAAATTGCTGTATAGATATGATATTTATCAGTCTATTAAAATCTATTTATGTTAAGCAGAATGCACTATTCTTTTATTTTAAGAAGAGGGTTCTTTTTGGTTTTAGCTTGTTTGTTTGTAAGTAACCTGGAATTCATTCCAAATTTTTATATTTTATATTAGACTTTTATCTCTGAGTTTGCCCTTAATTTCTCTTCTTATGTCTATTGAAATGACACTTTTCAGACTGGTAAATTCTTTAACTCTATAACAATCCTTGATCATTAAGGGCCAAAATCACTTCTGCTTGATTACAAATAACCAGAACAAAAACGGTGCTTGCATCTTTCTTTCTTTTTTTTTTGGTGCATGGTCCAGGAATTGAACCCAGGTCTCCCTCATGGAAGATGAGCATTCTACCACTGCTCCATGCTTGCATCTTTTTAATGGAATAGAAACAGGATTTATTTGAAGAGTTTATGTAGAGCTTCTTTCACATCCTTATTCTTCAGACTGTAGATCATAGGGTTCAACATGGGGAATACCACAGTACAAAATAGAGGTTATTTTGCCCCTATCCAGTGAATAGCTAGACTGGGGCCGAGTGTATGTGTAGAGAATAGAGCCATAGTATAGGGTGACAAAAGTCAGGTGGGAGGAGAAGGTGGAGAAAGCCTTGAGGTGGCCCTGGGTGGAGTGGATCCTTGAGATGATGACTATGATGAAGAGATAGGTGGCCAGGATGAACAGAGTGGGCACACTGATATTGGCGGTCAGCAGGAAGAACACTGCAGCCTGGAAACCATCCTTCCTGCCACGAGCAATTTTCACCAAAGGAAGGAAATCACAGAAAAAGTCATCAATGATGTTGTCCCCACAGAATTTCAAAGCAAAAATTATTTTGTGCCAATAGCAGAGTTAGTAAAGCCACCAAGATATGAGGCAGCTACCAAAAATGCACATAGCCTTATGGCCATTACCTGAGAATAAAGCAGTGGCTTTGAGATGGCCACATAGCGGTCATAAGCCATGGCAGCCAACAGGAAACGCTTGCTGAAGCCCAGCCCAGTGGAGAAGAAGAACTGTCCTACACAGCCAACAAAGGAAATGCTCTTGTCTTCAGAGATGCAGGTCACTGGAATCTTTGGGGTATACACAGAGGAGTACCAGAGATCCAGAAAAGCCATATTTCCAATGAAAAATTACATGGGTGTGTGGAGCCAGGAGTCATTGCAGATGAACACAATGAGAGTGGTGTTTCCCACCACAGTCACAGAGTAAACTCCAAGGAACACCCCAAAGAGAACCAACTGCATCACAGGATCTGCGGTGAATCCCACCAGGATGAAGTGAGTCATGGTGTGATTGCCCCTCTCCATGGCTACAAGGTATCTCACTTAAGAGGCAGTAAATGAGTGCTCATCTTGAATCAATGTGCTACATATACTGAACACATTTTAAATAGATGACATCATACCACTGGTACGTCTAGAAGTTTAGAATGATTTAGTCAGTACAAGCACTCTTTTAATACTTTATATCTGCAACTGTCACTAGGATTTCAAAATTACATTTGAAATTATGAATTTGTAAGTTAGTTAATTTTTTTCTAGATGTGAATATTAAGCTAAATGAAGGCTTGTAATTTGTATTTTCTTGTGTTTGGGTTCTCTTCCAAATGTTAATTTAGTTTTTATGAACTACATAACTTTTAAAATAAAATGTGACTTTTCTTCCCATAAATACTGGACTTCATATCATTTGTTAACATATTTCTTAGTGAATCAACTACTTTTCTTATGGTGCACATACTTACTTGAACAATCATACATACATACATATAGCCATTTATGAATCATATGTCAAAATTATATCTACATATATATAAAAAATACTCAGGATAGTATAAAGAAAAATAAATGTACACAAATTTTTCAAATATACATATACAGAAGGATGATATACAATGATGTGTTTATATGTTTTTTACTGATAAAAATGTATTTTATCCATATTGAACAATACACATTATATAAAAATAATTAATAAAGCCATTTATAATGTATGTATATTTTGCATCTGCTGACCTCTTTCTTCCCCCAACCTCCAGAACCATGCATCCATATGCCCATTTCACACCTTTTACTGGATGTTTACTGGGCATCTCAAGCAAAGTTAAGTTCCTGACAAACCTTCCCAGTCTGCTTCTCACTCCCCTTTCCGATAAATGGCTGTAATCCAGCCTACAGAAAATCATGAAAAAACATCCAACATGTATCCTCTCTATCTTTCACAGCATACATGATTAATTAGCAAAATTCTCTTGGCTCTATCTTTAAAGTATATCAGAAGCTGACCAGATTTTCCCAACTCCAGAGTTTCCACCTTAGACTAATCTCTTGTCCTCTCCACTTCTATTATTACAGAAGCTACTGAATGCTTTTCCATTACTGTCATCAGCACTGTTGAGTCACTTTTCAACAGGGAGCCAGAGCAGTCCCAGTAAAATGCCATTTAAATCCTGTTATTCCACTGCTCTGAACCCTGCAGTGAATTCTCAATTTAGTCAAAGCCTAAATTATCACAAGATGTCCAAGCTCTGTAAACCCTGACCTTCATCTCTCTGCTCCTGACCCCCAAAATTCTCCCCTTCAATGCTTGCTATATTACTGCCATGCTTCCCTCCATTATCTTCCTAGAATTCCAGGAGCAGACTGATGGCTTTTGTAGTTGTTCCTCTGCATTTGAGAAACGCCCATCTGAGGTATCCTCATAACTAGCTCCCTCACATTATCAGATTACAGGTTGTATCTTTTTACCATTTTTAGGGGTTTCCCTTTCCACCACACTATGATTGGCCTCTCTTTCATTTCTTAGGTCCTTTTACTACATTATTATTTTCTCAAGATCAGCTTATTTTGTTATATTACAAACATCTCACTTCTGCATTTCACTTTTTTATGTCACCTTCCCTAGAATGTGCTCTTCCCCATGTGATATTGATGGCAAACATATCAGTTCTCTCTTTATTTCATGTTCATTTGTAGCTTTGTTATGAGGTCACGTAGGCTGCCTATTTTAAATGAATCACCTAGTACAAACTGAGAACTATTTTATGGAACATAATATCTTTGAAAAATATTGAATCCAATGTAATTAAAAAGGGTTACCTCTGGAAGAAAGTTACAAACACCTGGATTCAAACTCAGTCTTGATCTTGCCTCATTCTAATATCCTTTGATTCTCTTAATGATCCCCAAATTTCATCATTTATAAGAATCAAATCAGAATAAGTTAGAATGGTCATAGCTCAAATACCCTTAAAGAGTGGGATATTAAGATCAAACATGAGAAGGTATGGTTTAACAAAAAAATGTGATTGTTGAATCATTACATTGATATTTCTTTCAGTTTCCAGTATGTTAGAGCAGCTAGAAGTAAAAACCTAAAGCAGTGGAATTGTAACCCTTACCAAACTCTGAAATCCATTCTACAACTAATTGTTGTGCTCTGCTTTGAAATTTATTGCTGCTTTGAATAAATGTTATTTATCACAAAAAAGTTCATTGTAATGATAAAAAATATTTATTTCTTCTAGCCTCCTATTTCTGGAGCAGCTAGAAGGAAAATTCTGAAAGTGTAATATGGTAGTCCATAACAAACTCTGGAAACTGTCCTGAAACTACTTGCTGAGGAGTGCTCTGGAAATTATTGCTTTTTTCTTTCTTTGCTTTGTATATATGTTATATTTATACAATAAAATATTTAAAAATATCAAAACAAAGGATTTCCATCACTTTGAGTCAAGTTCTGGCTTAGTGTTTCCCATACATCATTTAATTTATTCCCTACAATACTCATTATAAGTAGGCTTAAAGATTAATAGCAGTGATTTATAGATGGCCAAGTTAACGTTTAACAAGTATCAAGAATTACACAGTGGGCAGGCCACGGTGGCTCAGAAGACAAGAATGCTTGCTTGTCATGCCAGAGGACCTGGATTCGATTCCTGGTTCCTGCCCATGTTAAAAAAAAAAGAATTACACAGTAACTGTTGTTGTTTTTTCCAGAGCCCACTTATTTAACCACTAATCCACCTCTTTGTTATATGATATTAGGATGCCACTGGACTCTATGGTTCCCTCTCTTTTTGAACATAGCTCTTAATTCATAACCAGTATAACAAAATGTAGAGGATTTAGATTTTATTCACAAATGGGTACCTCATAACTACAAGGTCAGAGAAATGTTTCCAACAATGTCCAAATCATCTGCTGGATGATTCCTGCAATCTTACATTTGCAACCAACCCTGATATGAGCATAGAAACATTCCATTTCACTTCCCCCCAGTGTGACGACACTTACCTGCAATTTTACTTTCTCAATCTATGAAGGTGTCCGCGGTGGATCCAAGAAACTTATAACTGCTCCTTCTCCCCAGTGTACTGGATTCTTTAAGCACCCCAGGGGTTCATAGCATTGAAAAGCTCTGCAAAGGTAATTAAACATGTTTAACCTCATTTAGGAGACTGTGGCTCAAACAATAGAAGGGTAAATTAAAAATAAAGTGATGATGATTATGACATATGGGGAATCTACTCCTTAGAAAATATTTTTCTAGAACATTATTTAATTGTCAAATAACTTTGAAGTATGTCTTATCATTTCCATATAGACAAAAGATTTTCAAGTGAAGTTAATTATCTTGCCCAAGCTAAACTCAGAACTTCAGTGCAGTTAGGATTTTAATTCAAGATGATCAAATTATAATACTTAGGATATATGATGTTTACCATGCAAACTGAGAGATGCATCACCTTTGACTACCCAAGTATGACCATATTGCTGTATATATGGTTCACTTATCCTCATTTTCCATACAGGTAGATTTTGCATAATCTTATTCCTCCTCACTCCCCATCAAATCATTACCCAATTTTGAAGTGAAAGGACTGTTTAATATTGATGAGTGTCCTATTAGCTTGTCAAGTTTGTCCATTATATATCAAAATGGCAGTTACTGAGCATTTAGTATGGGCCAGACACTCTTCCAACAGCTTTAGAATTTTCATCTCATTTTGCTGCTCTGAACAGTCTTGCAAAATAAAATTAATTATAATTCACATATAGAGATGAGTTATCTGAGACACAGAAAGGGTTTTTCAAACATTAGACAAGGTTGCAAATGTGGAGACTGACTAAGCCAAGACTCAAAATAATTTCTCCTAGAATACTTCACCCATCCTGTGTTCCAGATACTCTGCCAGACAGTAAGGACAAAGGGTTGATCTAAAGTTTTCTCTCAAGGCTTTTTCTCAAGAAGGGCATATTTTATAGAATGAAAACAAATCTTGCTAACAAATAAGTGCAACAGCCATGATCAAATTATCATACTTGATCATGGGTGACAGGTCAAAGAGGAGACCCAGCAAAGGGTAGGGGGAATGTTGTGTGCTATGAGAGGGTTGATGTGGGAAGAGGAAGCATGCATCAGTCCTTAAACCATGAGTGGACACTGTCCATGTGGTAGGAAGGTATTTCTGACAAAAGCAAGCAGGATCAAAGCTGGTAGTGGAACAGAGGGTTGAGGGACTGGCAGAAGTTTAGCAGATCTGTCAGGAATATAGAGTCTATGTATGGAAACAGTACAGATGAGAGGACATCACAGAATGTTTTATTCTTCACTCAAAATTGTTGATTGTTCCCTAGACTTTCTGGAGGTAGAAGTGTCTAATCCTCTTCTGCACTTCACAGCCAAGTTCCAGAAAAATGGGAACAAATAGTCACCTAGTACATAGGCTAATGATTGAAATATACAGACAATTTGCATTTCCTAATTGAATGAGCTTGTGACAGAAGCAGTTTTCAATTAAGCATCAGATTATCTTTTATGTACAAAAGCTGTTTTAACCATGAGTTAGGAATCACTGGCCTGCATGTCTTGAGTGGAGTCAAACCTGAGACAGCAGTGCTGCAGTGGGGACAGCACAGTTCAGGCAGCGGACATGGGCTCAAGGTTTGTCTCACTGTTCACCAG
>PVIY010004272.1:70435-104653 GCA_004026745.1 Myrmecophaga tridactyla
CACTTCCGTAGCTCGTCACAAACCCACAACCCTTCCTGTTTTTCTCCTCCCTTCTCTAATTATAGCTCTACACCTGCCTGAAGCTTAGCGACGGCCTCCTAGCTTGTATGATTGGCTGTCACCTCCTGACGTGTGAGCCCAAAACTCCGCCCCTTCCCCGAACGTACTTAAGCCCTACGCCTCCCGAGCTCGAGGTCGTTGATCGAGCCCCGGGGTTTCCTAACCCCAAATGTCTCACTCCTCGGGTCCCCGGGTGGCCCATCCCGGTGTGTATCAATAAAAGCCTTAACCCGCATCTGGCCTCAGTGAAGACTTCTCTCGCGACCGCCAGCTGGGGAAAGTGCCGGCTCCAGCTTACCCAGGTTAATTCTCTGCAAGCTCGCCCCCAAACCCACCCAGTGTACTGGTTTGCCTGACATGGCTGAAGCAATCCGCGGCAACCAGCTGTGGTACTTTTTAGTAGTGATTTAATCTCTTTAAACCTCAGCTGCCTGTGTTTAAAAGAATAAGAATTATAATATCTATATGGAGATCTTGTAAATATTAAAGGTGATGATGCTTTAAAACTACTTAGCAGAGGGTTTGAATCATGGGCAACATTTATAAATCAGTGACCTAATTCAGAAATATCAAGCCCCAACTAACAGAAGACTAAAATTTCAGCTCTGGGGCCTCACTCCTTATGGTCAGAATTCATTTGATCAGGTCTGCCCAAGGAATCTCCTATCTGCCAGAATATCAACTATTATTAGATTGACAGCCACAGAATCTTTTCAAACAGTTTGCATTCCAAGTATACTGGATTTAAGGAATATTTAATGGTTTTCCAGCATGGGGGAAGGTCTAACAAGGAAATTAAACAAAAGTATTCATTGAGAAAGTTGGAAAAAATCTTATTTGTGCTGGTTTAAAACTGTTATGTACTAGACAAAAGCCATGTTCTCTTAATCCTTACCAAATCTCGTGGGGGCAGGCCTTTTTTAGAGTGAAATTTCTTGATTATAATGCTTCAATGGAACTGTGATCCACTCATTCAATGTGAGTCTCCATTTGACAGGACTCCTGAAAAGAGCTGACACAAGGAAACTTCTGGGAGAAACCTCAGAAACAGGCATTTGGAGATGCTAGGTAGAGAAGATGAACCTTGTCTGCCCCAGAGAAGCTAAGTGAGGAACCACTGATAATGGAGAATTACTGGAATCATTAGATGAGAGCAGCAATACACCAAAAAGTAGGACCAGCTGATGTCAACCACATGCCTTTCCAGCTGACAGACAAGGCCCAGACACCACCAGCTTTCTTTCAGAGTCACAATATCTCTCTCTGCATGCCTTAATTCAGATATTTTCTTGTCCTTAGAACTGTAAATTTTAACTTAATACATCCCCCTTATAAAAGCCAATCCATTTCTGGTATATTGCATTCCAGCAGCATTACAAACTGAAACATTATTTAATAAGGTTCAAAAAGGTCTGTTTGGATACCATGATATCCAATTCATAGATGTATTTAGTTATAATGACTTTTCACATTATTTGTTGAGTTTTGATGAAAACAAATGAAAATATAATATATACACATGTATACTGCATACATGTATCTTTAGATATACATTTGAAGATTAATAAATACGTAGACACTTTTGCACCTTTAATGTCCTGATAGTTTCCATTTTCCCTTTTGATCTATTCTTACATTTTTCCATTTTGTTTTCTCGTTCAGAATATGAACTTCTATGTACATTACTACATTTAGAGAAGGTAGGGAGGAATAAAAATGAAAAAAAGCCTAAGGTCAGAGTACTTAATCCGAGCAAAAAAAAATGATACTGAGAGCCACATTTACCTGTTTCCCAAAGCCTCAGTTTTGGTCCTTCTGTCCTCAGTACAAAATCTTTATAGTTCTGGTAATTTCTCTTCACTATTGATCCTTCAGGCCAAGATGTAGCAACATTCTGTAGCAAAGGACTATTGTATATGTATAGTTTTCCCATACTCTGTTCATATTTTTGTAATTGGTGCCTTTACTAATTATCCTTAATTTAATCAATTTTAATGACCTGTGTGTCTTGACAGAACTTTGACAGATATAGCAATTGGTATTTGGAATCAATTCTTCAGATGGTGTTTCTTGGATTAATTTGAGAACAGATTTAAGGAACATGCAGAAAAGTCTCTTGTTGGGTAAACAAGACACTGGGAATGCATGACATATGGCATATGGTGGCGTTAAGATGATTTAAATTATTTTCAGTAATATCAATTTATGAAGTGTATACAGAAAGCAAGGTCTGAAAGAGCATTTGGTTATGGTGCAGACTTACTACCATGATAATATTGATTATACAAATTAGGGGTTTTCTGACTGAAAACTAGTAATAACATCCTATTTAGAATTTGAAAAGGAAGTTGAAATGCTCCACTTGCGACATTGAGGAGTTTCTAATTTCTGGTAGCCCTTTAGGAAAGATTTGTTTTTGGTTAAAGCCACAACCTGATTGTGCAAAGTATTAACACCAATTATGTTCTAAAACTGCCACAGGTTTTATGGCAGTCTGAGAGAATTGGTTGAAGGAAGTGTTAGGACCTTAAAATGTGTGCTGGGGTATTGGGCAGTCATGGATAAGACTAACAACCAGAACAGCAAAACTTTCTGAGCAGGCAGTCCCTAACTTTCCTTTACCTGAGGGAACCAGCTTTACTCTGGATAGGCTTTCAACGACCACATTTAGTGAGTTGCATGATAAGCTTATATAAACCTTTCAGCAGCCAACACCACCACTCCATTTGGCTCATACATTGAGAGTCAAATATCAACTAACACAGATAAAGAAATCCAACTGCACTTAAAGGATACATACACTAAAGATATATAGGACCTCAAAAATATATATTGACAGGGGTTGGGAAAATATATGAGATTCTTTTAGCATGGTGGTATATCAAACAGGACGAACAATAAAATTTGTTCAAACTGAATTTATCAACACACTTGCCCCTGTCCAGGATTCATGGAATAAATGCATCTACTCAAATACCTGGGAGTACCTTAATAGTTTGTTTGCCAGATTGCCTCTTTAGTTCCTGCAGCAAAGATAACCAGGAGATTTTGACTTCAAATGAAGGAGAGAACAGAAGGGCTTTTCTTTCTTTTTGAGGATATGTCAAACTCCTACTTTTCCTACAAATATAGTGGGAGTCACATTGACCGCTTAATCAAAGTCATAGCTTTGGTTCCCTGTCTTTATATAGTGTAGAGGGAAATTGGTCATTTTCACAGATTACAGAATATTATGTTGGTTAAATTTCATGGAAGGAAAGATGGGTTTTCTTCTGCACTTTGCCCTGGTTCATGGGCAGTTGATAATGAGTTATAGCATTTGTCAGATATTTTAAAAATAAATATTGAAAAATGACTGGCAAGACTGGCAGAGCAATATGTATGTCGAGAGTTCATTGCACATAAGCCCATACTATGAAGTTAATTCAACTCCCTTGTAAATAACCACAAGAAGGAATCCACAGAAGGAGAACTTAAATATCATGTAGGCAAAAAGATTTATCCATCAATGTTAATCAAGTATTCCCTCATCCAAACTAGTGTTTGCTTAATTGGGCCCTATGCAAAGTGATCATGACAGTAGGGTTGGAGATCATTTATAGTCAAAGAGCATAAACGTATGTTCATCAAATCTGTTGTGGTCACCACACTGCTGAGTGCCTCAATTGCCAATATCAGAGACTGATCATATACCCTCAATATGCCCAATTCCTTTGAGGTAGAGTCAGTCATTTGTCAGTTGTGTGGGCTGATCTTACCCATTATGCTGAGCAACACTTTTTTTTCATAATGTTAAACACAAATGTTGGACATGTATTTTCTTTCCCTTTGCATACCACTTTTATCAAAACCAAAATTTATTTATAGAATACATTACTTTTAAACATGATATCACACCCAACATAATTTCTGAAGAGGAGAAACATACTGTAGAAAAGAGAGAGCAATGGAAACACAACACTTTTACAGATTTTATAACATTACCCGGAAGCAGATGGCCTAATAGAATGCTTCAGTTGTTATTTCAGAGATGTTATGCTCACAGTGTGAAGACAAAATCCTATGAGAGTGGAGTATTAGTGTAATATAATACAGGATTTGTCATATATGTTAATAAAAGGTCAACATTTGTTTCCATCTCCCCAATAGCCAGAGTGGCTTGGTGTAGAAAACAAGTCATGAAAGTTGTAGTGGAACCTTCCACTATTAACCAAATAAGTCTAATATAGGAAATTTTACTTTTTGATCCCTCAACCTTGGTTCATGGGATCAAAGTTCCTAGTACTAAAAGAAGAGATGTTTCCAATGGAGGATGTAGCCATATTGTTGAGGAATTGGAAGCTATGACTACACCCTGGCTCCTTTGGGGACCTTGTACTGTTGACACATCAGATAGAAACTTGATGATTGATTTCAATTACAAAGGAGGAAATTGTGTTGCTGTTCACCAAGGGTTTAAGAATGAACATGTTTGGAACCCTAGGATTTCAATGGGATTATGTTTTTAAAATTATTTTTCCCAATAGGCCTTGTCAAAGGCAAAAGTGTGACAACTCATAAAGAAATAAAAAGAAAACACCAAGCACAAAGGCCCAGATCCCTCAAGAATGAATGCTTAGATTACCCAATAAACAACTTCATCCACTTCAGGTGATGGTAGACAGAAAAGAGAAAATGGTTTTGGATTGTAGAAAATGAATTTCTGAATGCAAATTTGTGCTTAAGCTATAGTTAAGAGTTTATTTAGTTGTAGTAGTATTTAGTGTAGTTGTAGATTGTTGTCTAAGTCTGAACTAATTACTAAATACTTTAATTCATATATCCTATGTTAACAGACATAATGGTCACTGTAAAGACATAAGCCTATGCCATAGGATTCATGGAACATCAAGAGGAATCTGTGGTCTTGAAATTCTCTCTTTGTTTTGAAGTTATAGTTATATAACTTCAATAATATATACTGTTGATATTATTTCATGTCCATGGGGTATCATTACATGGAAAGGCATAAATTTAACTGGAATATGTTTAATTCTCTCTGTATTAAACTTATAACCTAAATTTAAATTAAATTTTCTTGAGTCCTATACATATTTTTATTGATGAATTACATTTCCTTAGAAAATGAAAATTTAACTAAACATTTAATGTAGATGATTTTTGAACTGTTCAAGTACATACTGAAGACAAAGCATTATAATTTCGTTGATGACAGAACATGTTACTAACTGATCAATTAATCCTAATTAAAATCATAATTCTGCAGGCTTAATTAATTTTTCACTGTATCTCTATTTTGTGTTCTAAGATCCTATGATTACTGATAGCATCAGTTGTGATCTTATCTTGTTTTAGAAATATATTTAGACTTTTTCTTGAAATTAAGGTAACCTTTCAAGAGAAAAACAGGAATATTCTCTCATGCCACCTGAGATTAGAAATCTGGACACTCAAATTGTTTCTTCTCTTTTGTAGAATGTAATAGATCTTCTCCTAAAGTAAATAAAATCTGAATAGTGTGTCAAATGGTTTGTTTTTCTTTTTATAGTTAATATTTAGACATCAACATGAATCCATTCTTTTAAACATGTTTTAATCTTTTTGTCATATTCTTCCCTCTAAAATAATTTACTTACAATTCTCACCTAGCATCAGATAGTGTAAATTTGAAAAAGAAGGTATTAGGGATAAATTAATTTTCTTAACTATACACTTTTAACTAAAGTCATGGCTACTATGAACGAATTCTTTTGTAATCTTGAGCACAAGGTTTAGTCAGGAAGAGTAGGGAAAAGGAATGGTTAATTTGAATTTTGTCAGAATTTCACAGTGCTTATTAAGTTCTAGGGACTGGAGGGGAAAACAAGCAAACAAAATATAGCAGGATCCCTAGAAACAAAATATAAATTGGAAAGTTAAACTAATAAGAAATGTTCATGCTTACAGATGCAAATATAAGCACAAAAAATAGAGTATATTCAAAGGATAGAAGTGGTTTACTTGAGAAGAGTTTGATTAAACCTTCAGGAGAAAGAAATTAGGGAGAAATTTAAAGAGAGGGGATACAAAGAGAGGGGGATACAAAGCACAAGAAGGCTTTGTAAAATTGAGTAAGAGTTTCTAAAGCAGATAAATTGGAAAAATGCATTTGGAAACTACTTTTTATCTTGTGAAATAGAATGGAAACCATACTGATTGTCTTATTATTTATAGATATACTATATACATATGTGTTACAGGTGCTTGCACATATACACAGTACTTCCTCAAGTCCCCTCATTTTCAAAGCCTTGAAGCCTTAGTCACTGTTTTATTCAAAGGGATGCCATAATTCCTGTTCTGCATACTTAATAGCTCCAATTATAATCAAATGCATAATGATACTAGTTAACACATTTTAAGCCTTCACTATCTACTTAACTATGTTTTAGGTTCCTTGTATGCATTATCTCATCTATCCCATACATCAGACCTGTGACATTAGTGCTACACTTGCCCCAGGAAGGAGGACAGGCAAGGAAAGTAAAGCAGAGATTGATGAAGTGAATTGCATAAGACCTCTCCACTGGTGGTTGGTGAAGTTAGGCATCTACTACTGTTTGTGTTACCACTAGGTACATAACCCCTGATAGGGTGTCATGATGCATGTCAACTAGAAACTAATTGTTATTATCATTTGTTGTGATTTTCATCACTCCTAAAAAACATTAAAATAGTTCTTATTTACATGAGAACATCTTAACAGCTCTTTGGAGGATTTCGAAAGGACCTCAGTAAAGCACTTTTCTGCTGTTCTTGATGAAAACAAGTCTGTGCCTTTGTTTCTTTCTCCTTATTTCTCTCCATCCTTCCCTTATCAATGAATTTCCTATACTGGAAATTTTATTCTATGAGTTCGGAGAATTATTACATTTGAAAAGAATTGATTTCAATAAAAATACAGGAACCAAACATATTATATAATATTCAATATTATATTTTATTTATTTATTGAATATTTTATTCAATATTATTTGAAAGAAGATAGTTTGGGTAAGAATAACTTGCAAGTTCTTGTTTCAAATATGCCTTTCTAAGAATCTACAAACTCTCTGAAACCAGTGTGCTTACTTTAGTACAACTTTCTAGTGATATGCAAATTCTGTGAGAGTATTAAAATGTGTTATGTTTATCCATGTATATCTAGGTCTGGTATTAACTAGATTATCAAAAATACATTTTTGAAATGAGGAATTAAAAAGGAAAGTAAAAGAGAATGAGGAAATGCATGAATAATTGACAGCTTCTGTTTTCTATTGCATCTGTGCTTGCTTCTTTGTTTCCTCATTACTTCATAACTTTCTAAATTTTTGCTGTTAAACTACTAAGAACTGGAAGAAATTGACCATACATACCAACACTGTGCAAAATCCAAGAGTAAAAAGGCACAAGTTGGGGGTTAACAGCTCTCCATGTACAGACTTTAAATTGTCTGGGAAGTGTCCCTTCCTGACTTGTGGGACAATATGAATGAACCTTGAAGACGTCATGTTGAGTAACGTAAGACAGGCACAAAAGGACAAATATTCTATGATCTCATGGATATGAAGTAATTAGAAACAGCAAATTTATAGAGTATGAATTTAGAATATAGGTGAATACAGGCCAGCAAAGCATACAGAATTTCTATGGGGGTTGATTGTAAAGGTTTGGTAATGGCTGGTGGTGATGGGATTTCAACATTGTGAATGTCATTAACAGCTCTGAATCACATATGTGAATCTAGTTAAAAGGGGAACTTGTAGTTTGTACATGTGTTATGAGAATTAAAATAAAATGACAAAACATGGCTGTACAACAAAATCAACCCTGTTGTATATCTCAAAAATATTACTACTAGTTAAAAAAAATCCCCATTGTGGGAATTACACATCATGATTTTTTCTGATATATCAAGTTCAGGAGGATAAGATTTTACATGAGGCAGGATCATAATATTTGCACAAGAAACCATCTGGTGTGTTGAAGGTAATACACTATTAGAGTTTGTAGATGAATTGAAATCCCTCTCTTCATTACTTCTAAATGTGGGCAATTCTAATTTCTAAACCCAAGAGGAATTTTCTGGTTTTAGGCAAGTGTGATATTTTACATTGTGCCTTTCATAGGATACTTGTTTCACTTGGTGGACAGCTTATACTCTAGTTGTAGGACTCATGGACAGGTGTGTCTCTTTACCTGGAAATTGTCTTATTCATTGATTTTTGTTCTTTTTCTTTAATATAAGCACTTAATGCCATTAAGTTCCCTCTCAGTACTTCATTTGCTGCATCCCATAAATTTTGATAGGTTGTGTTTTCATTTTAATTTGCCTTGAGATATTTACTGATTTCTCTTGCAACTTCTTCCTTGACCTACTGGTTGTTTAAGAGTGTGTGGTTTAACATTTATATATTTGTGAATATTCTGGCCCTCTGCCCTTGATTGATTTCCAGATTCATTCCATTAGGATCCAAGAAAGAGTTTTGCATAATTTCAATCTATTTAAATGTATTGAGACTTGCTTTGTGACTCTGTATATGATCTATCCTTGAGAATGATCCATGAGCACTTGAAAAAATGTGTATCTTTCTGTTGTGGGGTGTAATGTTCTGTAAATGTCTGTTAAATCTAGTTTATTTATCATGTTATTCCAAATCTCTGTTTCCTTGTTGATCCTCTGTTTAGATGTTCTATCCATTAATAAGAGCAAGAAAATTGATGTTTCCAAATATTATGGTGCAGGAATCTATTTCTCCCATCAGTGTTGGTAGTGGTTGCTTCATGAATTTTGAGGCAGTATGGCTTGGTGAATAAATATTTGTGATCGTTATGTCTTCCTAATGAATTGCACTATTGACTTGATGAGAAATAGATGCCCTCAATAAGCCAATCACATGTAAAAGGATTGAATCAGTCATCAATAAGTTCCAAAAAACAAAAGGTTCAGAACCAGATGACTTTACATGTAAAATTTTACTGAGCATTAAAGAAAGACTTAGTACCAACCTTACTCAAATTCTTCAAATTTTTTTTTAATTTTGTTGAGAAAGAACCACACACATACAGTCCAAAAATATTATACAATCAGTGGCACATAGTATCATCTCATGGTTGTGTATCATTCACCATGATAATTACTTATAATATTTGCATCACTCCAGAAAAAAAATGAAAGGAAAAAAAAAGAAATCATACAAACCATACCCCATACCCCTCACTCTCACTGACACACTGTATATCAATCTTCTCAACTTTTACCCTTTATCTCACCCATTATTTATATTTATCCTTATTTTATAAACTCATCTGTCCATATGTTGGCTAAAAGGAACATATGACACAAGGTTTCCCCAACCACGTAGTCACTTATAAATGTTATCTAGTTATACAGTGTTCATCAAGAATCAAGGCTACAGGAATACGGATCAATAGTTTTGGGTACTTCCCTCTAGCCCCTCCAATACATTATAAATGAAAAAGGGATATCTGTATAATGCATAAAAATAACCTCCAGAATAGTCGCTAAACTCTGTTTGAAATCTCTCAGCTGCTTTAATTTTATTTTATCTCTTTTTTGCCATTTGGTCAAGGACATTTTCTCATTCCAATGATGTTGGGTTCTGGCTGATCCCTAGAACTCAGGTCCCATGTTGCCAGCAAGACTGACACCCTTGAGAGTCATGGCCCACATAAACGGGAGTCAGTGAGTTCACCTGCAAAGTTGTCTGAGAGAGAGAGAAGCCATATCTGAGCAACAAAAGAGGTTCTCTGGGGGTGGCTTTTAAGCATAATTATAAGTAAGCATAGCTTCTTCTTTGAAAAAATAAGTTTCATAGGGGCAAACACCAAGGTTGAAGGCTAAGCTTATTGAATAGGTTGTCCCCACTGCTTGCAAGAATATCAGGAATTCCCCAGAAGGATAAGGTTAATATTTTCTCCCTTTTACCCAGTCCTACAAGGAGACTTTGCAAATACTTTTTTTATTATTGGCCCAAATTACTCTAGGTTATAGCAGGACAACACACCAACCTGTATAAACCAACAAAATCTCATGCCCTATTAAAGATTGCATGTGGTTTTCATGTTCAAGTACACTGAGCATGCAAATTCAATGAGATAATGTGCTACGCAAATAAAATTCAAGAGGAGGGAAGGCTACCTAACTCATTATATGAAGAAAACATCACACTAATACCAAATCCAGAGAAAAGTACTATAGAAATAAAATTACAGACCAACCTTTTTAATGAATATAGCTGCAAAAATCCTCAAAAAATACTTGCAAGTTGAATCCAGCAACACATTAAAAGAATTGTATCCCATGACCAAGTGTTTATTCTTATTATGCAAGTCTGGTTCACAACAAGAAAAATAATGTAATACACCATATCGGTCAGTCAAAGCCGAAAAACCACATGGTCATCTGGTTGATGCAGAAAAGGCATTTGACAAAATTTAACATCTTTTCATGATGAAAACACTTCAAAATTAGGAACATGATAATGGGAATATATGAAAAGCACACACCTAACATCATTCTCAATGGGGAAAGACTGAAAACTTTCCATCTAAGATCAGGAACAAGACAAGAATGTTCATTATCACCATTGCTATTTGACATAGTGCTGGAAGTTACAGCAAAGCTACTAGAGCTCATAAGTGAGTACAGCAAAGTGGCAGGTTACAAGATCAGCACTCAAAAAACAGTATTGTTTCCATACACTGGTGATGAATAATCTGAGGTGGAAATCAAGAAAAAAATCCATTTACAATAGCAATCAAAAGATAAAATATTTGGGATTAAATTTAACTAAGAATAGAAAAGACCTATACACAGAAATATAAAAGAAATTGCTAAAAGAAATCACAAAAGTCCAAAACAAATGGAAGGTCTATCTATGTTCATGGATTGGAAGACTCAATATTGTTAAGATGTCAATTCTACCTGGATTGGTTTGTAGATTCAATGCAATATCAATTATGATCCCAATAACTTGCTTTGCAGAAATTGAAAAAATAATAATCAAATTTATTTGGAAGGACAGTGTGCTGGTTTGAAAGGAAGTATACCCCCTAGAAAAGCCATATTTTAATCAAAATCCCATTTAATAAAGGTAGAATAATCCCTATTCAATAGTGTATGTTTGAAAGTGTAATCAGATCATCTCCCTGGATGATGTGATTTAGTCAAGAGGGGTTGTTAAGCTGGATTAGATGATGACATGTCTCTACCCATTTGGGTGGGTCTTGATTGTTTATTAGAGTCCTTTAAAAATGGAAAAATTTTGGAAGGTTGGAGATCTGGAAAAAGCAGAGAATGCTGCAGTGCCATGAAGCAGAGAGTTCATGAGTCAGTGACCTTTAGAGATGAAAAAGGAAAATGCTTCTGGGAGAGCTTCATGGAACCGGAAACCAAGAGAAGAAGCTAGCAGATGATGCCATGTCTGCCATGTGCCCTTCCAGATGAGAGAGGAACCCTGACTATGCTCACCATATGCCTTTCCAGATGAGAGAGAAACTGTGACTGCGTTCACCATGTGCCTTCTCACTTAAGAGAGAAACCCTGAACCTCATCAGCCTACTCTAACCAAGGTATCTTTCCCTGGATGGCTTAGACTGGACATTTCTATAGACTTGCTTTAATGGGACATTTTTCTCAGCCTTAGAACTGTAAACTAGCAACTTATAAAATTTCCCTTTTTTTAAAAGCCATCCTATCTCTGGTATATTGCATTCTGGAAGGTAGCAAACTAAAACAGGCAAGATGCCCAGAACAGTTAAAAGCATACGGAGAAAGAAAAATGAAGAGGGAGGTCTCTCTTTACCTGACTTTAAAGTATATTTCAAAACTACAGTGGCAAAAAAAGAAAAGAGAGAAACTACAGTGGTCAAAACATCATGGTACAGGCATAACAAAAGATATGTTGACCAACAGAATCAAACTGAGTTTTCAGAAATAGACCTTCTCATTCACAGATCAATTGATCCATTAAACATAAATTGATAAGGTGATCAAGCCAATCCATCTGGGACAGAGCAGTTTCTCCAATAAATAGAGCCTAGAGAACTGAATATCCATGTGTAAAGGAATGAAAAAGGATCCATATCTCATACTTTATACAAAAATTAACTCAAAATGAATCAAACACTCAAACATTAGATATAAGACAATAAACCTGTTAAAAGAAACTGTAGGGAAAATCTTATAAATCTTGTAATAGAAGGTGGTTTCCTAGACTTTACACCCAAAGCATGAGCACTGAAAAAAGAAATAGATCAATGAGAACTTCTCAAAATTAAATAGTTTTGTGCATCAAAGAACTTTGTCAGGAAAGTAAGAAGGAAGCCTATGCAATGGGAGACAATATTTGGAAATCACATATCAGATAAGTGTTTAATATCCAGAATATATAAAGAGATTCTTCATTTCAAGAATAAAAACACAAACAACCCATTTGAAAAATGGACAATTGACAGGAACAGACACTTTTCAGAAGAGGAAATACAAATTGATAAAAAGCACATGTAAAGATACTCACCATCACTGTCTAATAGAAAAATGCAAATAAAAACTACAATGAGACATCACATGCCCAAGAGAACGGCCATTAACAATAAAATAGAAAACAACAAGTGCTGGAGAGGATATGGAGAAGAGCACTTATCCTCTGTTTATGGGAATGTAGAATGTTACAACTGCTCTGGAAGGCAGTTTGATGATTCCTCAGGGGGCTAAGTATAGAATTGCCATATGACCCAACAATCCTATTACTAGGTATATATTCAGAGGACCTGAAGGTAAGGAAACAAATGGACATTTGCAAACAGATGTTTATAGCAGCATTATTTATGATTACCAAGAGATTGAAACAGCCCAAATGACCATTGAAAGATGACTGACTAAACAAGCTGCGGATATGGTCATACAATGGAATGCTATAACAGCTATAAGACAGAATAAAGTCGTGAAGTATTTATGACGTGATTGAATCTTGATGATATGAGTGAAATTAGCCAGAAACAAAAGGGCAAATACTGTATAGTCTCACTAAAATGAACTAATATTAATGAGTGAACCTTCAGAGTTAAATACAGGTTATGAGGACATAGAAAGAGGGTCGAGATTAGGCACTTGATGCTAAAAGACTAGAGATGGTGAAACAGAACTGACCACAATAATTCAGAAATCGATAGCAAAATACTACCTGATTGTAGCACAGTAATATAAGTATACTGAATGAAGTTGAATGTGAGTATGGCTGAGGGAGAAGGTCTGGGGGAACAAATGAAACCAGGAGAAAAGATAGAGGATAAAGACTGAGATGGTAAAATTTAAGAATGCCTAGAGTAGACAATGATGGTGATTAAATGTACCAATATAAAAATGGTTTTCCATGAGAAAGTACAAATCAATGTCAACATTGGAAGGGTTTGAAAATGGATGGTATACAGGAATATGTATAATCAATGCAAGCTAGGATCTATAGTCAGCAGTAACATTGTAATATGCTTCCACTGAATGTGACAAAAGCATTATGCCAAAATTAAATGTCAACAGGCAGGGGTCATGGGGGTGGAGTGCAGTTTCTATGCAGGAGAAAAGGAAATGTCTTCAGAGACGTTATAGTGGTAAAGGCATTTGTATTTCCTTAGATTGGATTGTATGCTGTGTGAATAATTTTTTAAAAATTATTTAAATTCACATATTTATGTGACACTTGATACTCAGATTTAGAGCACTGAGGCTACAAAAGTCACCACTACACCTTCAGAACTGTTTAAAAGCTGAAAAATTGATCAGACTTTGTCTAGAGATATGAATGAAGCTGATCTGGATAGGCATAAGGTAAATCAGAAAACTGGGTAAATGATGATATGGCCCACATTTTCAAACTGCAACCTCTGTGCAGGATCAAAGGAACACCATAATTATAAGGAATCTTGTATAAGGCTTGAATTCTTGCTGTTTTTTGAAGGTTAATGTGATACTCCAATATATCCCAGAGTAATTTCAGAAGAGAATAAATGTACATTCATAAAATCCCCTTGGGGGGCTGAGGAGGAAAAAAAGGAAATATTAAAGTCCCCATCTGGAGAATTCCTGATATTCTCACAAGCAATAGAGACAACCAATTCAACAGACTGAGCACTCAATATTAATAAGTTATGAATCTTCTTCCTGCAAAGAAGAAGCTAAGCCTACTTATAATTATGCCTAAGAGTCACCCCAGAAAACCTCTTTTGTTGCTCAGCTGTGGTCTTTCTCTTTAAACCAACTAGGCAGGTGAACTCACTGAGAGAAATGAGACAAAATAAAATCTCAGCAGTGGAAAGATTTCAAGTGGAAGCAACAGGATATCCTAGAGGTTAGTCTTTTACATCATATAGATATTCCTTTTTAGTTTATGGTGTATTGGAGTGTCTAGATGGAAGTATCTGAAACTTCTGAACTGTGTTCCAGTAGCCTTCATTCTTGAAGAAGACTATATAACTATATAGATTTTAAAAGTGACTGTATGACTGTGAAAACCTTGTGTCTGAAGTTCCTTTTATAGAAGGTTATGGACTACCTTATTCCGCACCAAGGTAGGATATCATATAAATGGAAGTTCAGTTAAGTCAAATATTTATAGTAAATGTTAAGGGAATCTACTAAGAATAGAAATTAGAATATATCTATCTACAGGAGCTAGAAATAAAATAGAATTTTAACAAATTCACAATTTAAAGCATAAATTGTAATGAGAAGGCATAAAAACATAGGATAAATTTTTAATAACACAATAAAGCTAGTAGGAAATATATATAAATATCAATGTTCACAATAAAATATTAAACTACTAATTAAACACTCAGTGAGCATGAAAGTTAAAGGAGAGAAATATACAAAATAGGCACTTTGCCTATTGAAAATGACAAAAATGATCATCTTATTTTATAATGTCAGAGAAAGTAGAATTTTCAATTTTGTCATAATCAAAGACAGGGTGGAAACTAGAAAATGATAAAAGGAGAAATAGACAAATCTGCAATAATGATGGGGTATTTTTACACTTCTCAGTTTTTATATGTAAAATAATTGAAAAGTTTGTAACAATACAGAAGATTTGAAAAAGGAAAAAAAAACCAGCAGTCAACTGGATTGGCCTAACAAAACTCTGCTTGGTTCAGCTTCCATCACTTCTGAAAAATACTTTTCAACTACATTGGTGTCCACAATTTGGATGTCTCAGAAAGAAATGCCCAATTGGATAAAGAGGTGGCCATGAAGTGGGTGGCTGTGAAACTATTCCATCAGGAAACATCCTACCTGGGAGGTCTAGAGTGTAATATCAAAGATGTCTCACATCTGTTGTGTTTCCCTGTGAAATCCCAAATCAGCATAAGAAAGTTTCAGGTTTGGGAGCTGGCCCAGTTTACATAGGAAAAAGGATGATGAAAGCCTGAAGAACTGAAGGCAACTCACAAAGTTTATAAAGCCATGGGTATTGAATAGTTGTAATGGTGACGAAGATAAGCAGGTTACTTCAGAGTACGTGTAGATGGTAAACAGCATTGTTTCCTTTTCATTCTCTTAGCCACCACTACTGGATCAATGGAACTGGTTTCTTGGACCTTCTAAAGAAACTATGCACCTAGAGTCTGGAGAGAATACAGGCATTTCCATTCATTTTATAGTCAACTTCTGTCAGAGTTCCTTCAAAAAAATACTGTACCATACCAAATTTCCAGATAATGGGGGGTAGATTTATTTTGAGGCTGTCATACTTAAATGAATTGTATTGATGCAAGGACTGAAAATTGGCCCTAGAATGAAGAAACAAATCTAGGAAAATTTGATACATGACAGTGTTTGCAATAAAAACATCATGAGAATATTATGAATTATTCAATAAATGGAACTTTATTCTTCTTAAAAAAGAACTAGACTTTTTTCAACTATTTACAATTAAAGCAACAATAAATACTTAAACATGAGAAAACTTTTTTAAGTATTGGAAAAAGTATAGGAGAATATTTTAATAATAGGGAAAATTTTCTAAGGGAGGAGAAACAAAGAATTACCATAGGGGTAAAATTTGATAATTTTGAACTACAATAAAATGAAAGACTTTTGCACCACTAAACGTATTATACACAAAAGTGAAATACAAAAAGGTGAAGAATTTGTGTTGCATATAACATTGAACAATTAGTAGTTAGTACAGAATGCAGAAGGGTCTACTGAAAATGGATAAAATAAAATATAAAACTACCATATTAAAAGTGGACAATTAATATGGTTAACCAAATGAAAGATCAAAAATCTTGAATTCACATAAACACATTTAAAAATTTTTAACTGCATTCATAATGAAGGATTAAAAAACTTAAAGAGAAATTGAAAATGTATTTCACATCCATCAGATTGACAAACATTTTGAAGTGTGACAATACTTTGTGTTGACAAAGACATGGAGTAAAGGGAACTCTCACGCTGTTGGTAGGAATGTAAGTTAATAAAGCAATTGAAACATATGGTAAATTTAAAGATAGTCACACCTTATGATTCAGAAATTACAATAAAGTTTATATATGAGAGGTAATCTTGTAGATGCATCAATGCAGAACTACACAAATATTTTTATTGCTGGATATTCATATTATCATAGAATAGAATCCATGTAATAGCTCATCAATAGTAGAATAGATAAATATATTGCAGCATATTTTTATATTGGCATAGAATATTTCAGAGAAAATTACTGCTACATAAATCAGCATGGAAAATCGAACAATGTTTAATAGGGAATAAAATATTTGCAAAATGGATACTTAAAATTATTTCATTTATTTAAAGGTTCAATTCATACAGCAATACTGTATAATTCTGTGATACATAAGCACCTAACAAATAATATAATTCTGCATAAGGTTAAGAATATTAAATTAATAATAGAGTTTACTGCAGGAAATGGATATAGGAATAGAATCAGCTAGGGGGGACCCAAATTTAATATCTTTTAACTTTCAAAATAATACCTGCAACAATGGGGCATTGTGAAGATTTACTTATAATAATGGTTTCAAAAGTGGTATTTATGTTATTTTCAACTCTTACTTTATGTTGTAAGATAGCTAACAATAAAAATGAAACAATGAAGCTAAAACAATTAATAATATATGTACATGTCAAATAAATCATAGGTGGGAAAAAACTCAAAATCCTGAGAGTAAAGAAATGATAAAGTGAAAAATTGCTTGAAAGCATTTAATAATAATACAATTTTAGCATTTGAAAGTTTAATGAAAAATTAGAAGGTAAAGTGGGAGAATATCCTACATATATAGCAAGAAATGAGTTTGCACCTTCAAGAAAGAGGTCTTAAACTGAATAAGAAAACAAAATGTAGGCACTGCAATTTGAAAACAGGCAGGGAAGGGATCTAACAAGGAAATTCACAACATGAATTCAAATTAGCAATAAAATAAAAACAATTGCTATGTAATCAAATATATATACAAACATATATATCTATACACCTATAGAGATATAGATAAAACATCAATGCAGGATTTTTTAATGAAAGCTTAGAGGTATCACATACTGGTGGGGATACATATAGGCTAAAAAGGAAATAGTCTGAAGACTTTACCATCTTTCTCAAAAGCTTAGGAGTAGACAATGTAGATGAAATACAAAATTTCCCAAAAATACACAGACAACCTGCACTGACTCAAGAATAAACTTCAATAAACAAATCACAAAGAAAAGCAAGGACCAAATGGCTTCACTGGCAAATTCTCCCAATCATTCCATGAAGAATTAATACCAATTCACTTGAACTAAATTTAATTTAAAGTAGTGCAGAAAATAAGTCCCAGGGTCTAAAAATGGATTCCCTGTATGGTGTATTTATTAGGTAAGAAGAAATGATTTTAGGTCATTATGAGATAAAATACTGTTTATGTGAAAGGGCATTAAATTTCCAACCCTCACCTCACAATGATTGTTTAGTGATCCTTTCACTAACTCCTCAATAAAAAAAAGTAATACAACACCTAGAATTTTGTGCAGAAATCTACAAAAGATACCATGATGAAACTGACATTAATTCTGTCTTAGGTTCATGTACAGTCCAGTAAAATTAAATATAGAGAAAGAAGGAAGGCCATAGAAGCAAAGAAAATTGCCATGTAGAGGATAACTATTCCAGCTGAGACATGATAAGCACTGTTATAGAAAATGCTTTGTGATTATGAAGACAGGAATACCTTCATAAATGCCCTAAAATTGATCCCAATATAAAAATTGGTAAAATGTGGTTTTTCATTTACCCAAAGACATTACATACATCTAATGATCCACTCACAAATTATGATTCTACTTATTAAAATGTGACTTTTGTTAACATATCCAGATAGAGACACAATGATGTCTCATTGGATAATTATTGATTAATGCTTCAGGAATGAGAGACTTAACGGTTTGCCATTCAGGTATAAATCTTCCTTTTTTTAAAAAAAAATTCCTATTTTTGAGACCTTTCAGGGAGGCTAAGAGATCACTATAGCATTACAGATAAGTCTGACCATCTTGAAAATCAAGAACACTTAAGAAATCTCATATTATTTGATTTCTTCCGATTTAACTCTTATCAAATATAGAAATAAGTTAGCAGTTCTGTAAGAATTACCAACTAATTCAAAATGATAGGAAGACAGATCCTGGATTTGTTATGTCAATATTAGGTCAGGCAGGACCTGCAACCATCCCTTACCCTATTTAGAGATCCATAGTTTAAAAATATGCTAAGGTTGAGCATTACATAGAATTCAAAAAGTTCATAAATGATACTTCCTTTATAACTTTAATGAGCCATTTCCAGGACCATTTCCAGAACAGAGTCATGTTATTTTGTTCAAGGGGGATAATTTTTCTCTACTGTGTTCATGTTCCTTTCAAACATTGTTATGGATTTTGTTGACCTTTCATCTGAAGTCCTCAAAAAAGATTCTCTATTGCTAAGCTATTCTTTTTTTTAAACTTCTGCCTATTATGCAGAGCATTAATCCTCCCCTGCTCTGTGCATATCAGGGTTCATTTTTGTGAGTCTATTATTTAAACCACTGTGATTTTTTTAACATTTTATTATTAATAGTATTTCATTAAAACTCCTTTTTCCTTTCATTTTCTCACTGGACATACCTCTTGGAAGGAGACAGCAACCCTGAATGAAGGAGAGGATCTCCAAAATTTGTGATGTGTCTATCAGTGAAAGCATACATCATTGTACGTCATGATGTGTAACTGCAGCTGGAAAATTCTTAACAAAAATAAATTGGGTTGGCATTTAAAAACCCCGAGCACTTTAATGGGGATGAAAACATACGATACTGCCTGTACTACTTACCTTTGGTAGATTGTGTTGTTTACCCTGGTTAAAGCATATTCTTAATCTTGGTCAGAGTTCCTCTTGGTGTGAACCCAATTAATGGGATCTCTTGGCGATGCTGTTTTTAGTTAAGGCATGGTTAAGGGAGGTCTTAATCCAGTTTTCTGGAGGCCTTATAAAGAGCAAGTCACCAGGAGGAGAGTAACTTGGGAGAGAAAGGAGAGGACTTGACACAAGCAAAGGAACTAAAAGAGATCTCTGGAGTCAGCACCAGAATGTCACAGATTTTAGATTGTAGCAATTTCTCTGGGGTTGCTCTGTGAGAACAGTTCAGAATCCACTGTAAGGGGATGCAGTCAGTGGGGAAAAGAAAGTGAAAGTAGCTCTTTCATTTTGTTTAAACGAGGTCATGTCAATTACTTGGCTGTGATTTCCTTTATGTGGAAGTCTCTGAGTTGAACTAGACTGGGGACCCGAGCATCAGTGTTATTATAAGGTCCATACAGATTCCAAAATAGCTCTACAGTTGATGACGAGTGATCTAATGTTACCGTTAGCTTTTAGAACATGTGATTTTGTTAAATCAATCTAAGCATTCCTTATAAGGTGTCAAATTTCTATGATGCCCTGGTTTTGCAAAATTTGCTGTGAGGATTAATGGTAACTCACTATTTCAGTCCTGAGTCAATGTTTACCTAATTTCCAACAGCCCAGCCTGCAAGTTCTGGCCATATGTTAACTGAGGTCTTGGGTCAGGCACCATTATAACTAGCTTGGATATGAGAACAAACCCATGACTAATCTTCATATCCTTAGGTGTGCTCACTCTTGTACATTTTCCACATGGTAACTTTGTGTTTTGTTGCAGAACTTAAAAGTGTCCACAAAGCCAAGGTTTACATCAGAATGCAACAAAATCTATATATCATGAAAAAGCAACCACTCTGAGTTTGCAAGGTACCACATGATTCATCCATCCATTCAACTGATCCTGATTTAGTTTCTGCAATGATTCAGGCACTCACCTGAGTTCTGGAGAGAAGGCACATATTTATTGCCTGCCTTCATACAGCTAACATTTGAATGAGAGAAGATAGACAACAGACATATAAATACATATAATTGCAGGAAATGACAAGCAATATGAAGAAAAATAAAGCACGGTACATGAATAGAGTAATTTGAAATGGTGCTTATTTGGACAGGTCACTATATAGTACCTTTCAGAGGAGGTGTTATTAGAAGAGGGATGTAAATGATGTGATGAAGGTAGTCACTCAATGCTTTGGGGAAAGAGCAGACTAGGCAGAGAAAATAACAAATGCAATGGCCTTGAGATAGGAATGTGCTGAGCATTTTCAAAGAACAGCTAGAAGATTAATATAGCAGGAGGAGAAGGACTGAAGGAGAAAGTGGTAGGAAAGAGTTTGGAGAGGGATATGGGAATATTCACAGACACTGAACGGCCATGGTAAAGTGAGGAGCTTAGATTTTAGCTCGACAGCAAGTGATGGAGAAACACGGACCATTCTAGATAATCAGTAACATGACGTTTCACATTTATAAGGGATCATAGCCTGATATTTGCTAAGTAGAGAATTTCAAGTGTGGAGAAAGAGAGAACATTGAAGAAGCTTAGGCAAGAGATGATTTTATCTTGGCAATCATTGATAGCAGAGGAAGTGTTGATAAATGGTTTTTAATTTCATTATGTAATGTTTTAAAATTAGAGCTGATGGGACCTTCTGATGATTGAGATGTTGGAATGTCTGCCATAGTGGAAAATGAATGAGATGAGTGGGAATATGGGGATATGGGAGTGTAGTGTGATAAAAGATGGTTAGTAGATGAAGAAACAGTCCAAATGTTCATTTGTTAATCTGGTATGTATTTCCTGGGAAAGACAGGACACTAAGGGACTGGGGAGATCCATTGCTTCTGGAAAGAAAATGAGAAATGGGAAAGCAACTGAAAAGCTTGAATGTGTACAGAAAAAATAACTGAGATGCATGGCTCTTCTGAGATGTATGGTCCTCAAGAAACATATGCTTTCTCAATTTAAAGAAGATTTGCCCTTTGTGGCAATGATGCTAAATTGCCCCATAATCAGTCACCCCATTCATCAAACATTTGTGTCATGATCTCTCTATACAGGGGTCATGGTCAGGTTCTTGTGTCAACTTGGCCAAGTGTTGGTACCTGTTTGTCTGGTTGGGCAAGTGCTGGTCTGTCTGTTGCGATGAGGACATTTCATAGAATTAAATCATGATCATGTCAGCTGCATACACAGCTGATTCCATTTGTAATCAGCCAAAGGGGAATGTCTTCTGCAATGAGTGATGCTTAATCTAATCACTGAAAGCCTTTTAAGGAGGATTCAGAAGAGACAAGCTCTCTTCCTGCTTTGGTTGACAAGTCTCTCCTGTGGATTTCATCCAGACCCTCCATCAGAATTGTTGGTTTCACAGTCTGCCATGTGGATTTTGGACTCTGCATTCCCATGTTCACACAAGACGCTTTTATAAATTTTATATTTGTGAGTGATCCCTGTTGATTCTGTTTCTCTAGAGAATCCTAACTAATACGGGGGGAGGGGTTCATGCTTGAAAATCAGATCTGAGATTCCATGGCCTTATTAAGGGCAATAATGTAAAGTAGTTATGCTTTATTTGTTTTAGAGTTGCTTATCCTTCAAACTGTTCATTTCAAGAGGACAGGAAGTACATTTTATGCTAACTACATACACAGCATATGGTAGAGTGCTTGCAATATGTTAACTACTCCAAATATATTTATTGAATGAATTTATAGAAAAAATAGAGGTGTATTTCACCCACAGATATCTAGTGCTTTGGTTCAGGCCATAATTTAAAATGGACAAAGTTCATATTAATTATAATATTTATAAGTTCTTTTAAAAATAAAAATAATCTGATTGCACTTCACCTTCTTTTTGCAAGAAAAGTAATGATTGGCGCAAAAGAGCAGCTTTATCCACTAAAGTACATGTGCCCCATGGTTTGCAAAAGAGCCCCAAACTTCTCTTTATCTTACACCCCACTACAGTATTAAATAGATTGTGAGGTGCACTAAAGTTTCTAGTTGCAAAGAAAATTTAAAAAGACACAATGGAGAAAATGCTCACTTGTGCCTAGATAAGTCTAGTAAGATAGCATAGACTTAAGGAGTGATTTTGCAATTACATTGCCTTCATCAAGTGAAACAAAGAGGACAGGACATGAGGCATATGTGAAGGTAGTGCCCTAGTCCTCAATTGGTATAATTGCATCTTTAACAGCGTGGGCCTATACAAGCTTGACAAAAGAACTGTCCTTTTGCCCCTGAAAGCACAGCTTAAAGCATATTTTTTGCTAATTGGTGATAATGATGATGATGCTGCTAAAAATATTCTTGATAATATAATCGTCTTTTCACAAAAGGGTAAAAGAAATATAACACAAGAATAAAGAAAATAAATGTAAATAGTAAATCCTCACCTGAGGGCAAACACTGATAATCCTGAATGATGCATTATAGCTTTCCCTCTTTGTGTGCATGTATGCATGAATATATATATATATAAATTTATAATATATAATATAATAATAATAATATATATTAATGCATACTGTGTTGTTTGGAACTTATTCTGCCAAATAAGATAATAGGAATATTTTTCTAATTTTCTGCAATGCTGGTCTTGTTTATAGATTTCTTTATTTATAGACTCCTTCATACAGTGAGAAAACTGCCTAATAAATTAATAAATATAAGAAATAATAAGTCATTGAATAATTCAGTAACCTAATAGCCCATTGTTATATGTTTCAAGTCTTTCTAGTTATTTGTTCATTTTTTGCTATATCAAAGATGATGAAAAAATAGTCATAAGATTTCATAAGTATCAAAACTGTTGCATTTTGGGGGGACATTTAAGGAGACCAAATCAACATCAACATAATATGTCCTTAGAAAATGCAATTAAATCCACCACAAGATGCATATCAACACCCACTAGTTAGACTAAAATGAAAAAGAATTGTATAACCAAGTGTTTTCAAGAATGTGGAGTGAGTAAACTCATGCATTGCTGCTGGGAAAATTAAATGTTACAATTACTTTGGAAATTTTTCAGTTTCTTATAATATTAAACATGCCATTTATTTATGACACAATTCTGCTCCTAAGTGTTCACCTAATAAATAAAACAACAGGTCCATACAAAGACATATAGTTCTAAAGCTGAGGAAATGTCTCAATTAAAGCAAGTCTATAGAAATGTCCAATCTAAAGAATCCAGGAAAAGATACCTCAGTTCAAGAAGGCCGATGAAGTTCAGGATTTCTCTCTCATGTGAGAAGGCACATGGTGAACACAGTCATGGTTTCTCTCATCTGAAAGGGCACATGGAAAGCATGGCATCATCTGCTAGCTTTCTCTCATTTTCCTTATCATCTCCAAAGCACTGGCTAGAGGACTCTCTGCTTTGTGGTGCTGCAACATTCTCTGCTCTCTCTGAATCTCTTTCATTCTCCAAAATGTTTCCTCTTTTATAGGACTTCAGAAACTAATCAAGACCCACACAAATGGGTGGAGACATGCCTCTACCTAATCCAGTTTAACAACCACTCTTGATTAAATCACATCTCTAGGGAGATGATCTAATTACAGTTTCAAACATGCAATAATGAATAGGGATTAAAAGAAACAGCTGCCTTTACAAAATGGGATTAGGATTAAAACATGGCTTTTCTAGGGTGCATGTATCCTTTCAAACCAGCACATGCAGTTATTATATACAATCAAGCAAGAATACTAGATCAAAGAAGTTGTCACTGCTGAAGTACATCTATCAAACTTTAAAAACAAGGTTCAAATTCATGTGCAACACATTATATATAAAGGACATTGTCTCCCCAGGGAACAGTAGTTTATACACAAATGAATGTATACAAGCTCCACTTGCTCCATTGCTTGACTAATCAGTCAACTGCTAAGAGGGATATACTATGAACATAGTCCCCAGACACTCAAGTTGATTGTTTCTTTTCTTTATGCTTTCTCCCATGACTTGGAAGTGCTGAGAAACTTTCAACTCCAGAGTTGATTTTTAAACTAAATTATTATATTATACGGATCATAAGTAGTAGAATTTTTCTTCACATTTCAATATTTCTGAAATCCGAATGTGTTTTACAAGCACCATTGGCAAACCAACCATCAACCTAGTGGTCATTTTGGGTGTGCACATCAATATTTAGAGAATGAGATTTCTGTTTCTAATGACAGAATAGGACTGGCACTGGACTGATCTTCCAACTGAAAATTGGACCTAATTCTAGGATCTGTTTTATTAGGCATTAATGTCTGCATAACAGGACTGAGATTCCTGAACAAAGAAAACAAACAAGGTGCCCCAACTCTGAAGACAATAATTATTCCATTTTGTATGCAGAATAGAAATACTAGTGGCACAGAATATGTGAAGTGCTGGATTTCACAAGCAAAAAGCATGGAACTTATGAATAACCAAGGGTCATTAAAGTTACATTTTTTGAGCAAAACCCACATCTCAGAATAAACTCTATTCCATAAATGTCTTACCAAAGTTTAAAACCTACCCTCCACAGAGTCAAAAAAAGCCATTAGAATTAAGTGTATGGAAAAAGAAATAACATTCCTTTTCAAAGGTGACATATTTCCAGATGATTTAAGAACATGTTGCTCATCCTCCATATATTTGTGTATTTTCTGGTTCTCCATTTTTTAAATTGATTTTCAGCTTCATTGCATTATGGCCAGAGAAGGTACTTTGTATAATTTCGGTCTTTTAAATTCATTAAGGCATGTTTTGTGCCCCAGGATATAATCTATCTTGGAGAATGTTCCATGAGCACTTGAGAAGAATGCATATCCCACTGCTTTGGATTATAACGTTCTATATATGTCTGTTAGCTTTAGTTCATTTATCATATTATTAAAGTTGTCTGTTTCTTTATTGATCCTCTGTTTAAATATTCTATCTATTGGAGAAAAAGGTGTGTTGAAATCTCCCACCATTATGGTAGAGTCATTTATTTTACCCTGTTACTCACGATTTCCAGCATACAATAACAAGTACAAAACAAGAAGAAAACAGTAACCCTGTAGAACATAATTGAAAATAAATATGATCAAGATGATGCAGTTGTTGGAATTTTAAAAAGATAGGATTCTAAAGTAGCTTGTACAAATATGCTAAGCACAAATCAGAAAACATGTTTGGGTGGTTTTATGATGGAATGGATGAAGAATGCCAGTCGTGATATGAGACTATGAAAAAGGACCAGAGGGAAATTCTAGAATTTTAAAGGTATATGTGTGAAGAGGAAAATTCACAAGAAGGACTAAGTATCAGATTGGAGATGTAAAAAGAAAGGCTCAGGGAGTTGGATAAACAATTTATAGATCCTGTCCAGTGTAAAGAATAGAAAGAAAAAAGAGTGAAAAAAAACAGTACACAGAGCCTCACTGACCTGTGGAAATATAAATTAGTTAACATAGACATTATGAGACTAAGAAAAACATATAATTATAACTTTATAAAATTGTTGAAAATATCCACTTAAAGATCAAGTTAGAGTTTTAAAAGGTTATGAAGGGATGACATCATCAATATGATGAAGCAAACAGATACTGAAAACCTCTCCCCAGAGATTCAGCAAAATAAAAAAGGGACAATTCTTACTTCTGCAGAAGTCTCAAGGACAGTATAGACTGGAGAAGAATCCCACAAATGCTGAATCAAAGAAAGAGAAAAATATCAGGTAGGAAATTGCTGTCCCAGACCAACTGGTCCTCTTGTCCCCCACAGCTCAGTCCCAGAGGCAGCAGCCAAAATCCCTCCCATCCCCACTGTGGGCACAAACCATATCATCTCTCACAGCACTAAGACAGATCCCCATCTACATCCAGACACAGAGACCCAAACCTATAGAGCCCCATGGCAGTTCCCAACATGCTGGAGAGAAGGGAATATAAAATGGCAACAAGGAGGAGTTTACAGAACAGTGACTTAAGAAGGGAATGGCAGAATTTCCCCCAAAATCGGCAGTTAACCCAGCAGAAGCTGTCTGATTGAACTGTGTGGACACCCAGGGGACAGGAGGGGACACATCAAGCCACCAGTCAGTGAGGGAAGAAGAGTCTGAGAAAATGTGGACAGAGACTGCACTTCCCGATGTGGTTCCTGGTGCTCATGCCCCATGCTTTTAAAAAAAAAATTTATTGTAAACAACAAACAAGCATACAAACATTCTTGACATGATTATAATTAAAGACTCACAATATCATCCCATAGTTGTGTATTCATCACCATGATCATTTTTGAACATTTGCATCTCTCCAGCAAAAGAAATAAAAAAAGGAAAAAACTCATACATGCCATACCCCTTACCCTTCCCTCTCAATGACCACTAGTATTTTAATCTACTCAATTTATTTTAACCTTTCCCCCCATTATGTGTTTATTTGTTATCCATCATTTTTGCTCATCTGTCCATACCGTAGATAAAAGCATCAGACACAAGGTTTTCACAATCACACAGTCACATTGTAAAAGTTATATCATTAAACAATCTTCTTTAAGAACATGGCTACTGGAACACAGCTCTACAATTTCAGGCAGTTCCCTCTAGCTTAATACACCTTAAACTAAAAAAGAGATTGATATGTAATGTGTAAGAATAACCTCCAGGATAATCTGTTAACTCTGTTTGGAATCTCTCAGCCACTGACACTTTATTCTGTTTCATTTCTCTCTTCCCATTTTTGGTTGGGAAGGTTTTCTCAAGCCCTTGATGCTGAGTCCCAGCTGATCCTCAGATTTCTGTCCCATGTTGCCAGGGAGACTTATAACCCTGGGAGTCATGTCCACATAGACAGGGGAAGAGCAGTGAATTCACTTGCCATGTCAGCTGAAAGAGAGAGGCCACATCTGAGCAACAGAAGAAGTTCTCTATCGGTGACTCTTCGGCTTAATTTTAAGTAGGCTTAGCCTGTCCTTTGCAGGGATGTTCATAGGGGCATACCCCTAGACTGAGGGCTTGGCCTATTGATTTAGTTTTCCTCACTGCTTGTGATAGTACCAGGAATTCTCCAAATGGGAAATTTGAATTTTCCCCCATTCTCCCCATTCTCTCAAGCGTACTTTTCAAATCCTTCTTTACTCACTGTTCACAGCACTCTGGGCATCCCCACTTTTGAAGGAAATACCAGTAAATGGCCTGAACCTGGCCTGAAGGACTGGGGAAGATGGGGGAATTCTCTGCTACAAGTAAAGTTGGGAACATAGTTCCACACTGAGCCAGACTTTGGTGGATGAAATGAAGACGCAGTTTCAGCCCCACCCAGTCAGACACTGCCAAGTTCCAGGAGGTAAACTGCTACTGAGAATGTTTAAGCCACTGAACAGTGCCACCTTCTAGGCAGGCTGGAAAATGCAGGTGAAAACGGCAGGAATTTTCAGAGCCTCTCCAGACCCTATCCGAGGCCTATTGGAAAAGGTTTAAACAAACTACATGTGTCCCTGGGCCTATTTTGCTGAAAAATACTGATGACCCAGTGCTGTAATGCCAATCCAGGCAACAGCTAAATCCTATACGAGAGAGAGACGCTGGCCTTCAGAATAGACCCATCAAGATAATCAGAAGATGAGATATCAGTAAAAAATCACAAGGCATACTAAAGCTCAAGGCTAATTAGCCCAGTCAAAGGAACAAACCAAAAAGTTGGAGGAGACACAGAATCTGGAATAACTAATCAAAGATATGCAAACAAATATCCTAAGTCAATTCAAAGAAATGAAGGAAAATATGCATAAAGTGATAAAGGATATTAAGACCCCAGAAGAGCATAAAGTAGAATATGAAAGTATACCTAGAAAAATAACAGAAATTATGGAATAAAAGACTGTAAGTGAAATTAAAAATATACTGGAGATACACAATTGCATATTGAAGAGGCAGGAAAAAGAATCAGTGAGCTAAGAAGCTGATCAACTGGTAACTGAAAAAAAAGAAGAAAGAAAAATATGAGGAAGGTCTCATGGAATTGATTGACAACACAGGGCAGATGAAAAGATGCCAGCTGAAAAGAAAAGACAGGAGAGAGAGGTCTGGAGGAGGATGCAGAATTAAAGGATAAAAAGAGAGAGAAAAATACATCTGAGAAATAAAAACCAAAAGATAAGATCATTGAATCAAGAACTATCTTAACAGTAATAATTTTGAATGTTAATGGATTAAACTCCCAAATCAAAAGGCACAGATTGACAGAATGGTTTTAAATTCATGATCCATGTATATGCTGTTTACAAAAGTCTCATCTTAGATACAGATATACAAATAGGCTGAAAATGAAAGGATGGAAACAGGTGTTTGACTCAAATAATAAGCAAAAAAAGTGTGGTAGCTATACTAATATCAGAAAAATAGACTTTAAATGCAAAAATGTCATGAGAGATAAAGGACACAATATATTAATAAAAAGGTACAATTAAACTAGGAAAAATAAAAATCATAAACATTTATGTTCCTAAATAAGAAGCTCCAAAATACATGAGACAGACACTGGAAAAACTAAAGGGGTAAAATAAATGACTCTACCACAATGGTAGGAGATTTCAACACATCTTTTTCTCCAATAGGTAGAATATCTAAACAGAGGATCAATAAAGAAAGAGACAACTTAAATATATGATAAATGAACTAGACTTAACAGACATATATAGAATATTATAATCCAAAACAGCAGGATATGCATTCTTCTCAAGTGCTCATGGGACATTCTCCAGATAGATATATCCTGGGGCACAAAGCATGCCTTAATAAATTTAAAAGACTGAAATTATACAAAGCACCTTCTCTGGCCATTATGCAATGGAGCTGAAAATCAATTTAAAAAATGGAAAACCAGAAGATACACAAATATATGGAGGTTGAACAACATGCTCTTAAATAATCAGTTAGTCAAGGAAAAAATTTCAAGAGAAATAAGTAAATTATTGAGACAAATGAAAATGAGAACACGATATACCAAAACTTATGGTGTACAATAAAGGCAATTGTGGGAGGGAAATTTATAGCCCTAAATACCTATATTAAAAAGGAATAAAGATCTAAAGCCAATGACCTCACTGAATAACCAAAGAAACTGGAGAAAGAACAGCAGAGTAATCCAAAAGCAAACAGAAGGGAAGAAATAACATAGATTAGAGCAGAAATTAATCATATGAAGAATGAAAAACAAAGACACAATAGAGAGACCCAATCAAACCAAGAGCTGGTCCTATGAGAAGATTAATAAAACTGACAAAGCCTTAAGTATACTGGCAAAGATGAAAAGAGAGAAGCTGCAAATAAATAAAATCAGAAATTAGTGCAGATGGGGGGTAGCAATAAAATAGGCCCCAAAGAAGTAAAAAATTCATAAGAGATAACTATGAAGAAATGTATACACACACAATAGACACTGTAGATGAAATGGACAACTTCCTAAAACACATAGAAACCTACATTGACTTGAGAAGAAACAGAAGACCTCAACAAACCAACCACAAGTTGAGTTTGAAACTGTCATCAAAAATCTACCAACAGGGTGGATCATGGTGACTCAGCAAGCAGAGTTCTCACCTGCCATGTCAGAGAACTGGGTTTAATTCCCAGTGCCTGCCCATGCAGAAACAAAACAAAACAAAACAAAACAATCCACCACCAAAGAAAAGCCCAGGACTGGATGGCTTCACAGGAAAATTTTACCAAGTGTTCCAAAAATGACTAACACTCTTCCTGCTCAAACTCCTCTGAAGAATTGAAGAAGAGGGAACACTACCTGATTCATTCTATGAAGCCACAATTACCCTAATACCAAAACCAGATAAAGATATTACAAGAAAAGAAAACTTCAGACCAATTTCTCTAATGAATATACATGCAAAAATCACCAAGAAAGTATTTGCAAATCAAATTTCATTACATATGAAAATAAACACCATGATGAAGTGGGTTTTATCCCAGGCATGCAAGAGTGATTGAACACAAGAAAATCAATGATTGTAATATACCACATTAACAATCAAAATGGAAAAACCACATGATCATCTCAATTGACACAGAAAGGACATTTGACAAAACTTGGCATCTGTTCTAGTTTGCTAGCTTCCAGAATACAATATACCAGACATGGAATGGCTTTTAAAATAGGGGCATTTAATAAGCTGCAAGTTAACAGTTTTTAGGCCATGGAAATGTCCCAATTAAAGCAAGTCTATTGAAATGTCCAATCTAAGGCATCCAAGGAAAGAAACCTTGACTGAAGAAGGCCAATGAAGTTCAGGGTTTCTCTCTCAAGTGGAAAGACACATGGTGAACATGGTCAGGGTTCCTCTCTTGGCTGGAAGGGCACATGGTGAACACAGTATCATCTGCTATCTTCCTCTCCCACTCCCTGGGAGGTGTTTTCCTTCTTTATCTCCAAAAGTCACTGGCCAGTGGACTCTCTGCTTCATGGTTCTGTGGCATTCTGTCATCCTTTTCTGCTCTCTCTGAATCACCTTCTTTCTCCAAAATGTTTCTTCTTTTATAGGATTCCAGTAAAGTAATCAAGACCCACTTAGAATGGGTGGAGACATGTTTCTACCTAATCCAATCTAACATCCACTCTTGAGTGAGTGGCATCTCCATGGAGATAATCTAATTAAAATTTCCAACATACAGTGCTGAACAGGGATTAGAAGAAACCATTGTTTTTACATATGGAATTAGGATTAAAACATGGTTTTTCTAGGGTACATGCATCCTCTCAAACCAACAGCATCCTTACATGATTAAAAAAATCTTCAAAATGTAGGGATTGAAGGAAAATTCCTCAACAAGATAAAGGGTATATATGAAAATTACATAGCTAAAGTTATACTCCATGTTGAGAGACTGAAAGCTTTCCCTCTAAAATTGATAAGAAAATGACAATGTCCACTGTCACCACTGTTATTCAACATTGTACTACTAGTTCTATCTAGGGCTATTAGGCAAGAAAAATAAGTAAAAATCAAGCAAATTAGAAAGGAAAAAGGAAACTGTCACTATTAACACAGATGCCAGAATCCTATATTTGGAAAATCCTGAAAAAATAACAATAAAGCTACTTGCACAAAAACACAAGTTCAGCAAAGTGAAAGGATACTAGATCAATGAGCAAAAATCAATGGTATTTCTACAGACTAGTAATGAGCTAGCTGAGCAGGGAACCAAGAAAACATTACATTTACAACAGCAATTAAAAGAATGAACTTAGCCAAGGATGTACAGGACTTGTAAATAGAAAACTACAAAATGTTGCTAAAAAATCAAGAAAAACTGAATAAATTGAAAGTCATTCCATATTCATGGAATGGAAGGCTAAATATCCTTGGTGTCAATTCTACTCAAATTGATCTACAAATTCAATGCAATCTGAATCAAAATTCCAACAGACTTTTATAAAGGTGGAAAACCAATTGTCAATTTTATTTAAGAGGGTAATGACTTAGAATAAATAAAAACATCTTGAAAAAGAAGGATGAAGTGAATTTAAAGCATAGTATAAATCCTCAGTGGCCAAAAACAGCATAGTCCTGGCATAAATGTAGACATGCTGATCAATGGAATTGAATTGAGAGTTCACAAATAGAGCCACAGATCTATGGTCAATTTATTTTTGACATGGCTCCCAAGTCCACTCAATTGGGAGAGAATAATATCTTCACTAAATGGTGCTGGAAGAACTGTATATTCATAACTAAAAGAATGACTTAGGACCCCTATCTTACACTCTACACAAAACTTAACTCAAAATGGATCAATATCAGCGTCCTCAGGAAGCTAAGCATGAAGCTGCCTTGAGACTTGGTAATCTTGCTACTTGGTTATAGCCAGTAGAATTGAAAGTAGAAATGTGTACAACCATCTGCATACCAATGTTCATAGCAGTATTATTCAGTGGCAAAAAGACGGAAACTACCCAAGTGTCCATCAACAGATCAATGGATAAGCACAATGTGGTATAATATTTATTATGGAATATTATTAAGTGGTAAGAGGGAGTGAAGTCCTGAAGTATGCACACAGCATGGATGAAACTTGAGGACATTATGTTAAGTGAAATGTCAGACACAAAAACACAAATATTGCTTGCTCTCACTGATATGAATTAAATGTAATATGTAAACTCATAGACATAAAATATAGAATATTGGTTACCAGGATACAGAATGAGGCTGAAGAATTGGGAGTAATGCTTAATATATTCAGAAAATTTGACTAGGTTGTATTTAAATATTTGGAAATGGGCAGAGGTGACATCAGCATGTTATTGTGAGAATAACAGTGCTGAATGTAGTGTGAATGTGGTGAAAAGGGGAAGGTCAAGTCATATATTTCACCAGAAGGAAAGTTGGAGGTTAAAACATAAGAATGTATAACATAGTGAATCTTGTGGTGGGCAATGCCCATGATTAATTGTAAAAATATAAGAAAGTTATTTAATAAACTAGAACAAATATATGACACTAATAGAAGAAGTTAATAATGGAATGGTTATGGGAAAAATGTAGCTATTGCAAAATATGGATTATATTTAGCAGTAGTATTTTAATACACTTTCATCCACAGTGACAAATATATTATACCAATATTATGGGTCAATAATAAGGAGGATAAGCAGAGTGGGAGGATTTGGACTTTCTTTTTTATTTTTAATTATTTTCTGGAGTAACTAAAACATTCTAAAATTTTGATCATAGGGCTGTATGCTCAACTATGTAATGAGCCAGTGAACCAGTGATTGCTTATTTCAGATGGTTTGTATGGTTTGTGAATATATCTTAATAAAACTCCATTAAACTAAAAGATGAAGATGTTCAACAAATCTCAAGGAAGTTCATACAAAGGAGAGGCCCTACCTAGATGCATATTCAAAATACTGGAAAATGATGATGAAGAGAAAACTTTGGAGTAATGTAATATAGACAAGAAAACAATAATGAAAATGATAGCTGACTTCATTTAAACAAAAGATAAATAGAAGAAAGTGGGGAAACAATTCTACAGGGCTTTAAAAAATTAGGAAAGAATTAAAAAACAACCAAAAACTTATACTCAGTAAAAATACTCATCAAGGAAGATATCATCCAGTAAGAAAACTGGATTACTTTGTTACCAGAAGACTTACACTATGAAAAATAATAAAGGAAGTTTTTTATGCTATAGCAGAATGATATCAGATGGAAACTTGCAGCCACAGGAAAGAATGAAATTTAGTGGGCAAGGTACACTTTGGATAAACATAAAATTCTATTATTTTTAATTTATATTTTCTTAAACAAGGAAGCAACTGTTTCAAGCAGAAATGAAACTCCAATATAATGAAGGTTTGTTGAGCATGTAGAACTAAAATATATGACAAAAATAACACAAAGGATAGGAGGTGAGATGTACTTAATCCATCATATGTGAAGTGTAACACATGAAATATGAAGTGGAAAATTAGAAAACATAAAAATGCAGTGATAAGTTAATAATGTATAGTTTAATTCTTAGAGAAACTATCAAACTTATCAAAATTAACACAGTTAAAAAGCAATAAAGGAAGTAAATAGCATATTAAAAAAATCATATTTTAACTCAAAATATATCAGAAAAAGTGGAATCAAGGAAAAGAGGAGCAACAGAAGAAAAGGGAACTGAAA
>PVIY010004273.1:0-104534 GCA_004026745.1 Myrmecophaga tridactyla
TTTTTTTTTGGGTGCATGGTCTGGGAATTGAACTCGGGTCTCCCACAAGAAAGGTGAGTATTCTACCACTGAACCACCCGTGCACCCTTGTATTTTAGCTATTTTTTATTTATCTATTTTCGTGAGTAAGACTGATTTGTAATTTTCCTTTTTTATATTGCTTTTTGTCAATTAAAAAAATTAAGGTTAAAAGCTCAAAGAGTTGAGGAGTGTTCCTTATCTTGTCTGTATTCTGGAATAATTTGTGTTACACTGAAATTTAAATTATATTAAAAAATTTCTGTACATACATTCAAGAAACAAATACTCTAGCACCTAAAGAGGGGGAAAAAAGCAAATTAAACAAGCCTACACAAGTGGCTAAAGTGCAGATTCAATATCTTTAATGGCTATAAAACTATGAAAGTTTTCTTCTTCTTGAATCAGTTTTGTGATATTTTTCTAAAAATTTGTCTATTTCACTTAAGTTTTCAAATGTATTTTTTTCAGTCCTGATATTCTTTGTGCTTTTCTTTTATTTTCTTAATTCATCTTACCAGGTGTTGGTAAATTGTATGAGTTTTTTAAAGAAACAACTTTAGCCTTGCTAATTATTTCTCATATATTGAATAATTTGTCCACTTTAATGTTTCTTTTCTTCTATGTATATATTTTTGTTATTTAATTAACTTGTTCTTTTTTCCCTTTTATCTTTTTTTTTTAACTTAAGATTGTTGTGTAGCACTTTTATTTTGTCCTTTCTTCTGTTTTAAGTTAGGCTTTTAAGACTGCAAATTTCTGTTTTCGCTTTATCTCCCCAAGTTTTGTTTGCACTACTTTTATTATTGTTCACAAAATTTTGTTATTTTCCAATTTGATTTCTTCCTTCATCTACGAGTTATTTAGAAGTTTATTAATTTTCAAACACACAGGATATTTCTAGTTATCCTTTTATTATTGATATCAAGCTTAACTTTATTGTGGTGTGGTTAAAAAATATGCTCTGAATGAAACCAATGCTTTGGAATTTTTTGACGCTTGCTTCAAGATTTTTGTGTGGTTTAAGTCTTGTAAATGTTTCATGTGTGCTTGAAAAGAAAGTGAATTCTACAGTTGTGGGGTGCAGTGTTCTATTTGTACATTCCTTAAATATTTTTTATGCAGGTTAATTATGTAATTATATAATCATATATTTTTTCTTGGTTATCAAATACAGAGAATTGTTAACATCATCTTCTATGATACGGCCTTTGTCTATTTCTTCTGCCAATTTTTGCCTTAAATATTTTGAGGATATATCAATAGAGGCATAAAAATTTTAAAATATTATTTTTTTCTTGTGAACTCTACCTTTTATCATTATGAAGTAACATTCTAGCATTTTCTAGAAGTTTATTTTCATTTGATATTAATATAGCTGTGCCAGCTTTTTAAAAAGTATTTTCCTGGCATGTTTTCCAACCTTCTTTTAATCCTTTTTCTTTATGTTTTAGAGACGCCTCTTGTAAATTACGTATAGCAGATTAAAAAAAATCCTATCCTACAATTGATTTCTGTCACCGAGAACATTTTCTCTCTCTCTATGTATGTATACATGTTTGTTTGGTTATTTGTCTTATTTTGTGCTTTGAATTTATCTTGCCTCTTCTGTTTCTTTTTATTTCCTGTCTTGCCTTCTTTATCAGACTACGTCTAATGAAGGGAGAGAAACCACACAGTAAGTTAACAGGAAAAATTTAATAACCTAAATTATTAGCTATAACAAGTGATTGGAGTAATGAAGAGATTGGCTAGAAAGAAATACAAAGAACTCTGAAGAATAAATAGCAGATATAAGGAGCAGTCACTAACTTCAGCCTAAGGAAGAGACCTCCCTTCACTGTAGGACTGAGACCCATTCATTTATTTTTGTTTTATTATTTGTTTCAAATTAATTTTATTTACAAGCATTCCTTATACCAATCATATACCCTCTCCCCTTCCCTCTTCCTCATCTCCAGGTAACTCTAATCTACTTTCTGTCTCTGTGAATTTTCAATTTCCACACATCTCTCATAAGTGACAATATGTGATGTCTGTCTTTATGTGTCTTGCATATGTCACTGAGCATAATGTTTTCAAGTTTCTTCTATGTTGCTCTGTTGTCTTAAGGCTTTATTCTTTTTTATAACTGAATAAAATTCCATTGTGTGTATGAACACGTTTTGTTTATCCATTTATCATTTATCCATGATGAGCATTTGAGTTGTTTCCACCTTTTAGCTGTTGTTTACAATGCTACTATAAATACTGGTATAGTTATTTATTTGGGACCCTATTTTCACTTTCTCTGGGTACATACTTAGAAGTGGATTTGCTGGGTCATATGGCAATTCTATATTTAACTTTTGGGAACCACCCTATATATTCCATAGTGGGTACGCCATTTGCATTCCCTTCAACAACGTACTAGAGTTCCAATTTCTCCATATCGTCTCCAACACTTGTTTTTTTCTTTTCTTCTCCTCCTCCTCCTCCTCCTCGCCCTCCTCCTCCTCCTCCTCCTTCTCCTTCTTCTTTATTAATATTTATCCCTGTTGTGTTAAGTGGTTTTTAATTATGGTTTTGATTTGTATTTACCTAATGGCTGAGATCCAGACCTTTTGGACAGGAGCTATGGCTCACTAAATAGTAGAGAAGTCTCTAGTGCTGAGCTGGTTGGAACTTGCTGGAAATCTGCTCTCTGGAGCTTGATTTAGCCCTCTGCTACAAAACCTTCTGAGGGGTGGGTGGGCAAGGTAAGCTGTTGGCTACTGGGTGTTGCTTCGCTCCCTGTGCTGTAGGAGCTGAGCACTGGGGAAGCTGCATGCTTCAGGAGTGAAACATGGGAGAAGCTCCAAGCTCAGTCAGAGGCGCTCTGCTACAAAACCATATGGGACAGGGTGTGGAGAGGTAGATATGCCAGGAGAAACTGCTGGTTGCTCAGTGCTACTATCTGCCATGTGCTGCAGGAGCTAGACCCTGGAGGAACCGTGAGGGCTGCAGGAACCTGGTGCTAGTGAAGCCTAACATGCTATAGGAGTCTGACAAGGGAATACCCAGAACTAGGAAGTGAAAATTTTCCTCTTGCAATGAGTCTCCACCACTCTTATTGACAAGGCTTTAGTACCAGCTAGTAAAAGAAAAATATTTAAAGGGCCCAGATCCATTTTCACAGTGAGTACAAAAAGTGTGGATTTGGAGCTGAGAGGCCACGAATTGGTAACTCTTTATTACTTATTGAGGACTTTTTCCAGTTCTGCTATTCCTTACCATTACCATTACTAAGGATTGGCCATTGTTTACTTTATTTCTATTATTTTACTGGTTTCATGCTAGAAATCGTAACATGTAGCAAGCAAGCTCCTGGCAGGAAAAGGCTATCAGCCATTTTGTCTATAAATATCTTGCATCAGAGGCTACTCAGCTGAGCCCTATGGCCATAGACTTCCTGAAACTTCGGAGCCTAGATCCCGATTCGTTCTGTTTCTGCGTAATGTTCCTGGAGGCTTGCAGCCTCGTTCCTGGTTATGCGCTCCAGTCCTGTTTCCATATAATGTTTCTGGAAGCTCATTCCTAGTTTCACGCTACATTTCTGGGGGCTCGTCTTGGATCGAGAGGCTGGTGATATTCTCACCTCCCTCACCTGTGGAAATGATGTTACCTGGGCCAGAGATCTGACAGAATCCACTGACAGCAATGGGGCTTTTCCTGTCTTTTGGATTCCAGACCTCCCCAGCCAGGGCACTTGTCACCGTCGGAGTGGTGACGGATCTGGGACAGTTTCTGGCACCAGGTACAGGGAGCACCGCCTATCTGACTGGTAAGCACCTGGGTGCATTAGGTATCAGCCCACTCATAAAAGGCTAGGGCAGCCTGAGTGGAAGGGGAGCCTGATCACCTCCTAAGACTATCCAAGTACCAGTCTCCATCCAGATGACCAGGGGAAATGGAAGTCTTCAGGTCTGGTTCTGGGAAGGGTGTGACAGGTTGAATGTGTGTGACTGTGTGAGTGAAAGGAAGTCCTGGGCTGAAGGAGCCATGTACCAGGCCGCGACTGAGTTTGGGACCTGTGATTCCTGCATCTCCATTGTGGGGCGGCCAGAACGAATGAGCGACTGTTTGTCTGAAACCCTCTGTGGTACGATTATTAACCCGCTCCCTATCAGTTGGCGCTGGTGATATGGGAGGGAAGGTCAGCAAGACACCATTCTAGTGCATGATGTCCAACTCTTAGAAAGCTTTTAACTGATGACTGGGGAGTCAAGCTGAACCCCAGCTGACTTAGGAACTTGTGTGAATTAGAATGGACCACCTTTGGGGTGGACTGGCCATCCAAGGGAACTTTTGAGGTAGAAAAGGTGAAGGCAGTTTATAGTGTAGTGTCAGGGACGCCTGGACACGCAGATCAGTTTCCTTACTTCGCCACCTGGCTGGAGTCGTAGAGAAGAAGCCAGGGTGGATAAAGATTTGCTCAGAGGCTTCTTGCCCACGTGGCAGACAAGTCCCACAGGAAACTGAAAGGCAAGCCCAAGGTCTCAGTTCTATCCAGGACACCAGAAGAAGAAGACCTTCCGCCTTATTTTGTGTGCCACCAACACCCACCGCCCTGCTGAGTTCTTCCATGGCGAGCCCAGCCCTCCCCAGTAGTCCAGAAACGTCGCCCGAGGCCCCGTTGAGTCTGGCCACTCAGTGTGCCTACTGCAAGGGGGAAGGGCATTGGAAGAGGTGCCCCAACAAATCTGCCTTCTGGCAGCCAGGAGACGGCAGGACGCCAGCTCCAGGCCTCACCCTGACCCTGACGCCATTGTTCTGGACGATGATGAGTTTTCCTACTAGGCAGACCAGGTCCCATTTTTCTAGCCCCCAGGAATCCATGGTTGAGGTAAAGCTGGGGGCCTAGCACTGGATTTATGGTAGATACTGGTGCTGGATACGCGGTAGTAACCCAGCCCCTGGGGAGCTCAGCCGTTTTTAGGCTGAACGGTGGACATAGTGCTGCTGGTGTGCTATGAAGGGAAAAAAACTGTTCCTGAAGACCAGAGATGCGGTATTGGGGCCTCTCAGTGTTGCATCAGTTCCTATGTGTGCTGGAATGCCTGGCGCCACTACTGGGGAGACACCTTCTTAGGAAGTTGCATGCCCAGACTACTTTTAGACCTGGAGGAAAAGCCTCCTTACAGATTGATGGCCCCAGAAGATCTTACTTCTAACTGCACCAGTGGGCAAAGAATGGCAGCTGCATGAGGAGCCCAAGGTGGGAGGGGTGGTCTGCCCTAGCTTGCCATTTCCGGACATTCCAAGCGTCTGGGCTGAACACAAGCCACCAGGCCTAGCCAAACACTGGCCTCCAGTGGTGATTGCCCTGAAACCGATGGCAAAGCCAGCAGCAATGCGGCAGTATCCAATCCTGCCCAGAGGGCTCTTGAGGGAATCCAAGGCCACCTGTTGAGGCTAGGATGCTACCAGATCATCCGGCCCTGCAATTCCCCGTGGAACTCCCCACTACTACCTGTGAAGAAAGCCCAAACAAGAGAATTCTGCCCAGTCCAGGAGTTGTGAGCAGTGAATGCAGCCACAGAAACCATCCACCCAGTGGTCCCTAACTCGCACACTCTCCTTAGTCTGGTCCCAGGGAAGTCCGAGTGGTTCTCCTGCCTGGACTTGAAGGATGCCTTCTTCTGCATCTGGGTAACCCCAGTCAGCCAGGAAATATTTGCCTTCCAATGGGAAGGGCCCTCCGTGGGAACCAAAAGACAGTATACCTGGACTTGGTTGCCTCAGGGGTTCAGAAACTTCCCTACTATTTTTGGGCAAGCACTAGGAAGGGACTTGCAATTATTCCTGGCTAAAGATTACAACTGCACTGTCCTACAGTATGTAGATGACCTCCTGCTTGCTGCTGAACCCCTCAGTGACTGCGAGTGAGGGACGAAGTGCCTTCTTCACCACCTGAACCAGAGAGGCTACTGTGTGTCCCAGAAAAAGGGCCCGAATCTGCCAGCAGCACATCCAATCTCTGGGCCTCTACTGCAAGGGAACTGGAGCCTGGGACAGGAGTGCAAACGGGTAATCTGTGCCATCCCCATACCAACTTCCAGAAAGCAAGTCAGGGAGTTTTTAGGGGCAGCCAGGTTCTGCACTTTTAGCAAGACCCCTCTACGAAGTCACAAAGGGGGCGACAGAGACCTGTTCTAGTGGGGAACCGAGCAGGAGCATGCTTTCCAGGATCCAAAGGTGGCTCTCATGCAGGCCCCGAGTGTAGGCTTCCTGGACTTGGAGAAACCCTTCACCCTGTCTGTCCACGAGTGGGAAGGTACAGCCATTGGGGTCTTAACCCAAACAACCTAGTGCCAGGATGGGAGGACTAAACAACCATTTAGCATGTCTAAGTCCATTTGAACACCTACAGGTCAACTACACCGAACTACCTCGGGCACAAGGGTATCATTACCTCTTGGCATTCGCCTGCAGTTTCTCAGGATGGGTGGAGGCGTACCCCACCCTCTCAGAAACAACTCAGGAAGTGGCGCGGGCCCTCCTATAGGACATCATTCCTTGGTATGGAATGCCACTCACCATCGGCTGAGACAATGCCCCTGCCTTTGGAGATGAGGCCCTCCAAAAGTTGGCAAAGGCCTTACAGATAACTTGGAAACTCCACCCTGCTTGTCAGCCACGAAGCAGTGGAAAGGTGGAACCAATAAATCAGACTCTGAAGGGACAATTGGAAAAAATATGCCAGGAAACAAAACTGATGTGGGTACAGGCACTCTCTGTAGCTCTTCTTGGAATCAGATCTGTCCTTACAAGGAAACAGGCTTCTCCCCTTTTGCACTAGTGTATGGGAGGCCACTACCCCTCACCAGAATCTTGCAAGGAAATCTCAGGGAAATTGGAAACTTAAGTCTAACCACCATTTGGTTCAGCTAGGAAAAGGTTAGCTTTAGGTGAGCTGAAAGGAAAAGCATTAGAAGGAGTTCCTGGGCCTTTTAGTATCTACTCCCCCTCTATACATGAATTTGAGCCAGGGGACTTGGTATGGGTAAAACACTGATGAAAAGGCTTCCTCTGGCCTCAATACAGAGGTCCTTATCATGATGTTTTAGCTGCCCCAACGGCTATCAAAGTCACAGAGATCAACTCTTGGGTCAAATGAGCCACCACAAACGACCCCTGGGAGTGCACCCCTGATTCTGAACACCCAAAGCACACCACCCTCCGGACACCAGTGCGCTTTTCTCCATTGCAGCCAAAGTCAACTGACCAGCCTACAACTGAAGCTTGAGTGACCATCGTTGCCTGGCGCTAGCTCACTGGGAGCGGCTAGTCAATGCACGGCTGAAGCCTGAGGAGACCTTCAAGCCCTGCTTCAGTCATCCCACAAGCTGACTGATCTATGCATGGCTGAAGCTTGAGGAGCTGTGAACCAGCCTAAGTATCCCCTTCTCCTTCCCTCTAAGTGCTCCTGTGCCGCAGGTACTCCCTTTAGCCCCTTGTTCTTGCTAATCGGGTTCCTGATCCTTCTGGTTTACCTAGCCGCTGCCCAGAATGTGTCTCCATTCCTTCCCAGAGGCTAACTGTATGTTCATGTGGTGGCACTCCCCATAGCTAGCACCATGCGCCTCACTCTTCTGTTTCTGCTCTGCACGGTCATAAGCCCTTTCAAGGGGAAATGACGCATGTCAGGCATGCCTCAAGACCACTGTGTTGGGAAAAAGGGGGAAACTGCCATAGTTTTCTATAACCAGTATTCATGCCAGGGCAGTTCTTAGATCTGCATTCATAATGGAGCCCAATATTCTTATACGCCCTAAAGGAAGTTCCACCCGTATGCTATAACCCTACCTCACCGGGTCAAGTAATGCTAAACTCACTGGTCTACCAAGGAAAAACTGTCACTACTGCCCCTGAAGGAAGCCCCACAGTCTGTCTAACCTTCAACACATGTACGATGCTGAGCTTCACAAACATGATTGGAAGCTTGCAGGATCGTGGTAGGGAGACTTACAGTCAGCTCCAGCCACCAGCACAGGTTCCAGGGACATTCAGAACACTGCCCCCTTGCACCCAGACTCAGTACAGTTTTAACTCTGCTGCCTTAAGGAGCTCACCACTCCCAGTCCTCTTGGTAGACAAATGTATACAGTCCTGGGGATTTCCTAACTGAGAGTTGAGGCCAACATGCCAATGAATGACACAGGGTCCCATCCTACTACACTGTGACACATGGGCCTGCCAACCGGTTCTAAACAGGACCCCTTACTCCAGTTACTTCACACAAGAGTCAGAACTGCCCAGACCTTCCCAGAACCTGTTTGTACAGCTGGATGAGCAGAGAGTTTTCTCTCTCAATATCACCTCATGTTATGTCTCTGGAGGAACAGGAATAGGAGATCGGTGGCCATGGGAAGCCCAGTGTAGCAGGAATGGGGAGTGCCCACAAACCTAAGCATCACTCTTCTTGATTTTCCCGAGCCCCAGGGCAGCCAGTGGAGTCTAGCCACTGCCATAGTGGGGAAACATTGTGTGGTGCAATGGGGCTTATCATTCACCATACCAGCCGGTGAGCTCCCATGTTGAGGACAGCAGGTATACAACACAAGCACCAGGAAAACTGCCTGGAAAGGGAACAAACATGACAGCCAATCATCCCTTTGCCTGCACTAAATCTGACTAGATATTGGCAAGATGGGAGCACCCAGCCCCCGGCCAGCCCCCGTAGCACTCTATTGGATATGTGGGCCGACAGCCTATAGGCAGTCACCCGCCAGGTGGACTGGGTCATGTGCAATAGGAACCATCAGACCAGCCTTTTTTCCTAGCCCCTCTGGCGTGGGAAGGACAGCTGGGATACCCTATGCGAGTGAGCCCCAGACAGAAGAGAAGTGTAAGTGCAGGAATAACCATTGAGGATTGGAAAGATCATGAGTGGCCCCCAGAATGAATAATCCAGTATTATAGACTTGCAACTGGGGCCAAAGACAGTTCCTGGGGCTATAGAACTCCCATTTACATGCTCAACCGCATCATCCATCTTCAAGCCATGTTGGAGTTAATATCAACAGGACCGCAGTGGCCCTAAACTTCTGGCTGATAATTAGGACAAAATTCGAGCCACAATCTACCAGAATAGGCTGGTTCTGGATTATCTCCTAGCAGATGAAGAAAGGGTTTGTGGAGAATTTAATTGGACTGACTGTTGCCTCCAAATAGACGAACAAGGGAAGTCATCAGGGAACTAACCGATCAGATGAGGAACTAGCCCATGTGCCTGTACTGACATGGAAGGTTGGAGCCCAGGTGACCTATTCAGAGGGTGGTTGTCTGCTTTTGGGGGATTCAAAACCCTGATCATCACTGTCCTAGGCCTGCTAGGCATATTCCTCCTTGTGCCATGCCTCTTACCGCTCCTGATAGGCTGTCTGTGGTGCTCCATAGAGGCTCTGGTAGAAAAGAAAACAATGGCCCAGGTCCTGGTGGCATGGAAATACCAGTACCTATCACAACAGGAAGATGAATTATAAGTGATGCAATTGCTCACTAGTGTTAGCAAGCATCAAAGGGGGGAATGTAGCAAGCAAGCTCTTGGCAGCAAGCAGGCCCCTCCCCCCATAGCCACTCTACTGCTCCTGTAAACTCAGCTTTCACAACCCTTCCTGGTTCTGGCCACCAGTGAGCAGCCAATCACCTCTCCGGAGTGTAGCCAGTTACCATATTTGGAAAACGCTACCCGCCATTCTGTCTATAAATATCTTCTATCAGCCCCTGATCGAGGCTCAGACTTTCAGAGGCTACTCACCTGAGCCCTATGGCCACAGACTAATAAAACCTACTTCCTGAAACTTCGGATCTCGATCTTGGTTCGTTCTGTTTCCACGAAATGGTCCCGGAGGCCCTTGCAGAGCCTTGTTCCTGGTATCATACTATAGCACTTTAACTCCATTTACCTCCCTCCCAGCTTGTATGTCATCATATAATATCATGTATTATAATTATTTTTCTTAAAGCCCCATAACGTATCATACTTTAAGACTATTCAATTGTTTTAAATTTATATTTACCTAGTAGTTATTCCTCTTTTTATTCTTTATACCTTTTTGTATTTCAGATCTTCCATTGGGATCACTTTACTGACCTTCGGGATGTCCGGAAGTATATCATTTAGAATTTTATTTTTTATTTTAGCAAAGATCTGATGACAGATCTTTGCTGACAAAGGGTGACAAACCCTCTCAGTTTTGATCATCTGAAAATGTCTTAATTTCACCCTTGTTCTTGAAAGTAATTTTTTCTGGATATGGAATTCTAGGTAGGCAATTAATTTCTTTCATTAACTTGAAAATATCAATTCACTGCTTTCTGGATTCCATTGTTACCTTTAAGTAGTCTTAAGGAAGTATAATTGTCATTCCTTTGAAGACAATGCATTTTTCTCTTTTGGCTACTTTTAAGATTCTTCTTTTCTTTGGTGTTCTTAAGTTTCTTTATGAATATCTAGTGATGGATTAAAAAAAAAAAATCCTGAATGTGATTTGTAGGGCTTCCTGAATATCTGGATTGATGACTTTTATCATTTCTGGAAAAACCTCAACTGTTATTCTTCAAATATGGCTCCTGCCATGATTTCACTCTCCTCTCCCTCAGGAGTTCTAACAAATATGTGTTACACATTCTCACTCCATCTTCCATATTTCCTTATCTTCGCTTTTGTATTTTGCACACTTTATTGTCTTGTTTCATGAGCACCTTGTCAGATCTATTTTCCAATTCTTATTTTCGTTTCAGCTGCATCTAATTTGATGTAAAATCTACCTATTGTGATTTCATTTTAAATTACTTTATTTTTTATTTAGGTTGACTCTTTTTTTGGTTCTTTTAAAAATCTTGAAGTCATTCTTTATAGTTTCTTTTCATGCCATAATTTCAAGTGTGGTTTTCCTAAACAATATTAAACTTTGATTTTCTTCTATGGATGATAATTCCAGGTTCTAACTCCTTGCAAGTTTGTTCACTCATGGCATTTTTAGCTTTTGTGCCTGTGAGCTGCTCATTTTCTTTGGAATTTTGTGGGAATTATTTTAGTCCTGATTTAAATGTAGGTTTATACAGGAGAGGTTTGAATCTTATTCTTCCAGGTGGCTAGAAGCCCTATAAGTTTGGGTCCACTTTAAACTAACTTCTCATCATGAGATTTTCAGATCAGTGAGATAGCGTGAATTCAGGTGGCAAAGCTCTGTGAAAGTTAGTTTGCGGTTATGAAATTTCAGTGAACTTTTTTCTAACCCTGTTCAGTTAACTTTCAAGGTAGGGGCTTTCTCTTGCAGTCCCCTGAGGGAGATTGTGTATTTAATTATCATTTGTCCTTAAACTGAGAGTATAACCTTCTTGTGATCTTGAGATTTATGGTGCAAGTGTTTCTATTTTCACTCTGAATTTGGGTGGAAAAACAGAATCCACTCCAGGCATTTCAGGTAGGAAGGGGCTTAATATAGAAATTTGAGGCTTATTCAATCATTGGGTGATCTGGGGGAGTGAAGGCCAGAAGAGCCACTGCTAGAATTCACAAAATCTGGAAATGTAGCTTACAAAAAATCAACACTGATAATCTCAGCTGCTCATAACATCAAAGCAGATGATTCTCAAGACCAGAAAACCATTTGTAAAATCTCATATCTGAAATCTTCCGACATTTCTGAACCTGCTCCCAGCTATCAGAGAATAACAGTTTCTCATTCTATTATGCCTTCCAAATTTCACACAAGTATTTCTCACTGGTATATTTTAATCCATACCCTATTTACTAGAGAGCTTGGGAAATATAGTTTTCAGGCTTCTAGCCTTTGCCAAATGAGGAAAGCCTAGGAGGGGAGGAATCATGCTTGGTGTTAGCAGGCAAAATCCAGCATGGTCCACGCCTTCAGATACTTACCATCTGTATGTTCTTTCTACCCTTACTTTAATTTCCAAATATCAACACAAAAATGTTTTGTCTAAAATGTTGAAACTATTCCTTCTACAAACAAAAAAGTATTTGCCTTCTTTTCAAAAGAGGAAATAGGAAGTATAATCAGTCTCTGCATCCATTTTGGGTGATGCTCATTCTTTTCTAATACAATCACAATCTTCTTTTGATAAGCAGTAAATTTAAAGATGATTATAAGTTTAATCACCATAAATTGAACAACATACATAGATATTATGCCCAACAAAACAAAGAGAAGTATATCTAGTTATAATAGTTCTTATTTCTACAATTGTTCATGAAACCTTATGTGATGGTTAACTTGGCTAGATGCCCAATTGTTTGGTCAAGTAAGCACTGGCCTGATTGTTTCCGTGAGGGTATTTCAGGGCTTTAAATCATTAATCAGTCAATTGCATCTGTGGTTGATTACATCTACAATCAACAAAGGAAATTGCCTTTAGCAATGAGAGAAGTCAGTTGAAGCCTTAAAGGGAGAAATGATTTTAACAGTCAGAAAGAAGAATTTCTACCTCTATATCAGACAGCCAACTTCTTCAGGAAATTAATCAAAACCTTCATTGGAGTTCCCAACTTGTAGCCTGCCATATGGAATTTGGACTTGCCAATCCCCACGGTTGGGTGAACCAATTCCTATAATAAATCTCTCTCTCTAAATATATATCATATATAGTTATGGTATATATATGATTGATGCTATTAAAGGGGAAATAGACTTGCTGCTACATAATAAGAGCTAAGAAGACTCTGTCTTGAACCCAGGGAATTTTCAAGGACATGTCTTAATACTTACACTGGAACAAATGGAAGATTACAGCTACCTAATGCAAGAATTGCCACTAATGGTTCAGAACCTTCAGGACGGTAGGTTGACTGTCCCACCTTCCCCTTCATTGATTCTTGAAGAATGCACAGGAAGAAGTCTTTTTCCAAGTAAAAAAGCTAATGGAAATTAGATGTGCTCTAGTGAGAAGAATACTCTTATAAGGACAGTGCTTTCATTTATTTCACTTCACATGCACCTGAACATAATGAGACCTTCCCTAGTCTGCATTTCCCTTTGTGCTCCTAAATATCAATATGGCTTTCCATTGATGGTGTCATCTGATATGGAAGGTTGCTGTGACAGTTTTAGAAACTTGCTATAGTTCTCCCATCAAGAGGTAGTGTCTATGTCTCCTCCACTTGAATCTGAAAGGACTTGTGACTGCTTTGAGTAATAGAATACAGTAGACATAACACAATGGGAACTTTGAGACTGGGTCATAAAAAGCTGTGTAGCCTCTTAACTGTTCACTGAAATATTTACCCTTGGAGCCCTGAGTCATGTAAGAAATCTGAGTAGCCTTAGAACGCCATGTTGGAGAGGCCACATGTAGGCACTTTGCTTAACAGCGCCAGCTGAGCTTGTCTTTCACGCATGCGAGGCCAAGTGCCAGACCTGTGAGTAAAGAATCCATCACAGAAGGGGATTCTTCTGTCCTCACCATTAGCCTTTTGAACTACCTCTCAGTCTTTTGAGTCATCTTGGCAGACACCTCAGACATCAAGGAACAGAGGAAAGTAATCCTCTCTATGTTCTGAGCAACATAAAAACATGTTTATTGTTTTATGCCACAATATTTTGGGATAGTTTGTTGTGAAAATGGATAGTTGGAAATATAAGGTTTCCAAACAGACAGTTGAGAACTCACTTCTCTCAATCACTCCATTTACTCATAAACACTTACCTGCAAAGATCAGGAAATCAGGATTGCTTGGATATAGAAATGTTTACACAGTAACTATTGCCTTCATTTTAACTTGAGCTTGGTTTAGGGCTCTTGTAAATTAGCCACCAGGCTAACTGGATGAATGATTTTTTTTTTTTTTGGCATGGGCAGGCACCAGGAATCGAACCCAGGTCTCCACCATGGCAGGTGAGAACTCTGCCTGCTGAGCCACCGTGGCCCACCCTGGACTCACAATTTTAAAGAGCAAAAATGATGTCTAGGCTCTTCACTTGGAGACACATTTGGAAGAGGATTCCTGCCTTGCCACTAATAGGTTCATTCCTTCCTCATAGATAGAGTTTTTCTTTCTATGGATAAATGCATCAGGTGATAATCTGGGGAGACTTGGCATTTCTAGACTACTAAATCCGTTTCTATTCATTTGCTTCTGCAAACTAAATAGCACTTCAAGATTTTTTTCCATGGCATGGACTGTTTGTTTTAAAATGTGGCTTTGAGACAGCCTGCATTTTCTTTTGAGGAGATCCTAGAAGAAAGGCAGTATAGACCAGCCAAATATCATCCCTGACAGATTTTAGATTGTGCCAGAACTTTAGCCTTTACTTTTTCCATTGAAGTACTATAAGTATTGTAGTACTTTACTAAAAGTAATGAATGGTATCTATTCAATGAGGATGTTAGTATTTCTATTTTATCCTCATGGCCTTTTTTAACACAGAATTTTATTTTTCATACCCTTTCTGGAAGTAGTTCCTCTTCTTTATTAATATGACACCTAAGTTTCCAAATCCTTGAGTAAACTCATTGGCAATATTTATTCTAGTTATTTATAGGCAAATAAAGCAAGGTATTCTGGTTTAGCTCTCTCTGTACTTGGATCACTGATAAGGAAAATCCTGGTGGGAATTAACTGAGATTTGGTAAGGAAAGAAAACTTGACAGTAAAATGGGTGACAAAGTCCAGTTACTTATATCTCTGATGTGCCTCTTGGGTTTCTTTAGCTTCACCATCTTCCTCTTAAACTATTAAAAAGACTTCTACTGGCTTCTTGCCCCTAGACTCTGCTCCCTACTAGCTAATTTCCATGTGGCAATCACACTAGTCTCTTAAAGCACAGGCTGTGTCTCATTTGTGGTTATCTCTGCATTGCCTACTTTAGTGCCTGATGCATAGTTGGTGCACAGCAAATGTTTGAATATAATAAATATTGAAAAATCATATTCTTCTTCTTCTCTGAAGTCTTCAGTGGATATACTTTCTTTGGCATGACCCCAGTAGGCAACAGACCCCCAAAAGCAATTGAGTAGTACTCTGATTAGGGCAGGGTGTGTGTAGTGGCATTGAGGGGGGGATATGTGATCATTAGGGTTGCCAGATGGCTTAAACAAAAATACTGCAGACATACATGATAAAAGTTTATATAAATATATACACGCATGCCTCAGAGATATTGTGGCTTCAGTTCCAGACCACTGTAATACAGTGAATAGCACAATAAAGCAAGTCACACAAATTTTATGCCGACCTTATGCCCAAAGCACAAGCAATGAAAGAAAAAAAATAGATAAATGGGATCTTCTCAAAACTGAATACTTCTGTGCTTCAAAGGACTTTGTGAAAAGGGTGAAGAGGCAACCGACTCAATGGGAGGAAGAATTTGTAAACCACATAGATATGATAAGTGTTTAATATCCAGAGTATATAAAGAAATCCTACAACTCAACAATAAAAAGACAAGTAAGCCAATATAAAAATGGGCAAAAGACATGAATAGACAGTTTTCCAAAGAGGAAATGAAAATGGCTAAAAAGCACAAGAAAAGATGCTCACATTCACTAGCTATTAGGGAAATACAAATCAAAACCACAATGAGGTATTTCACACTTTCTAGAATGGCTGCTATTAAACAAACAGGAAATTATAAGTGTTGGAAAGGATGTGGAAAAATAGGAACACTCATTTATTGTTGATGGCTGTATAAATTATTGCAGACACTGTGAAAGTCAATTTGGTGGTTCCTCAGAAAGGTAAGTATAGAATTACCGTATGACCTGGCAATCCCACTTCCAGATACATACCCAAAAGATTTTAAAGCAGGGATGTGAAAAAACGCTTGCACACTGATGTCTGTAGGAGTATTATTCCCAATTGTCAAAAGATAGAAACAACCCAAGTGTCCATCAACTGATGAATGGCTAAACAAAATTGCCATAAATATAGGATGGAATATTATTCAGCTGTAATAACGAAATCCTGAAGCACACGACAACATGGATGAACCTTGAGAACATTATATTGAGTGAAATAAGTCAGACATAAAAGGGCAAGTGTATGATCTCACTAATATGAACTAATTATAATATGAAAGCTCAAAGACATAAAATCTAGAATATAAGTTATCAGGAGATAGAATGAGGCTAAAGAATGGGGAGCGGTTCCTCAATATTGCAGGATTTTTGCCTAGGTTCAACTTAAATGCTTGGAAATGGATAGAGGTTTTGGTAGCATGTAATTGTGAGCAAAATTAACATGCTGAATTGTGTGTGAATGTGGTTGAAAGGGGAAGTTTAGAGTCATGTATGTCACCAGAAGGAAAGCTGGAGGTTAAAATATGGGAATGCATAAAACAGTGAATCTTGTGGTGGACGATGGCCGTGGTTAACTGTACACATATAAAAAAGTTCTTTCATGGATTAGAACAAATGTATGACACAATTACAAGGAGTTAATGGTAGAGTGGTATATGGGAAAAATGTACCTATTGCAAACTATGGACTATAGTTAACAGTAGTATCTTAATAGTTTTCATCAATAGTAACAAATGTATCACATCAATACTAAGAGTTGATAATAGTGGGGCATAAGGAGTGTGGGATGTTTTGGGTTTCCTTTTTCTTTTTTTTCTTGGAAGTAATGAAAGTTCTAAAACTGATTGTTGTGATGAATGCACTACCATGTGATGGTGCTATGAGCCATTGATTGTATACTTTGGATGGGTTGTAAGGTACGTGAAGATATCTCTATAAAGTTGTATTAAAATTTATGTTTATACTATACTGTAGTCTATTAAATGTCAATAACATTATGTCTAAAAAAAAATGTACCTACCTGAATTAAAAAGTGACACTGAGACATTAAGTGAGCACATGCTGTTGGGAAAATGGCACCCATAGACTTGCCCGATAGAGGGTTGTCACAAACCTTCAATTTGTAAAAAATGCAGTATTTGAGAAGTGCAATAAAGTGACGCATAGTGAACAAGGTATGGGGGCGGTGCATGGGTGGTTCAGTGGTAGAATGTTCACCTGCTAGGTGGGAGACCCGAGTTTGATTCCCAGACCATGCACCCCCCCCAAAAAAACAAGGTATGGCTGTATTCACACACACACACACACACACACACACACACACACACACACACACACACAAATATATGAGAAATGAGAAATTTTTAATGCAAATTAATTATTATTTGCATTACATTTTATATTTTGCATTAGATCAGGCACTCTTTTTCATTTTCTTAAAACTTAAAATGTCACCATTTGCTTCTAAAGAAGTCAATGGTAAAGTTAAGAAATTACTTCCCATGGATGCAAAGCTCAATCTGTTACCTTCATAGATTTCTAATGACACTAAAAAGTCTATCTAGACTGGAGTTTAGCATAGAAGTGAAAACATAATTTTGGCCCTTTTTTTTTTGACAAAACTGAAACAATGGACCCTTGTGAAAACATCCACTTACTAAGAGTCATTGTTGTGCTAGAGAAGGAGGCCTCTCCCTCCTCTTCCTCATAATGAGACTATGGAGGGAAGGTTTCTCTCTGTGTGGGTGGGTTTGCGTGTGTGCACCATGGTGAAAGCATCCAAGCTTTTAACAAGTAAGAGATTACTCACTTAATTTATCCCAAGTTACTAATTTTTGGGGGGGCTTCTGAAAGCACTGCTGCATAAAGGAAAGTTAAAAGGTGGAATCCTATATTTTTAGAGGTCAGCTTTCAGAATACCTGTGAATCCAAAGGACCCTGTGAGCTATGCACCAGGGAGCCTTGTGCTCAGTGCCAGGATCAGAGCTGACTTAATGGTAGGGAGTGCAGACCTAGAGAGTTAAAGGGAATGATTCTGTGCAAGTTGTATATTTTGGTGATGAAACTGCTTAACTAGAAGTCTTTTCTCAATTGCTTTCCCTGACAGAAAAGTTAGGAACCCTGGCAACACTAGGGGGCCTAACTTTCTTCCAGTCTCAATCCACCGCCCCCCACCCCACCCCCCGCCCACTGTTGTCTAATAGTCTATTAAATATATGTCTGTTTACTGTCTACCCCACTGGAAAGTGAGCTCCTCATGGGCAGAGACTTTGCCTGTCATGAGCACTGATCTGTATGTATCCAGTGCCTAGAATGGAGTCTGGTATATAGCTGGCATTTACTGAATACTTGTGGATAGATGAACGAATGAATGAATGAATAAATAAGAGCAATAAAAGGCAATAGTTATTGTGAAAGAGCATCAGGCAAATGGGTTTATAAATGTTTCCTGAGAATATTCCTTCAGTGCAGAAGGTCTTCATCATCAGAGCAATTGATTTAACTGAATTAAACTTTTCTCACTGAAGGGGAAAAAAAGGATATGAAGGAAGAAAGAGAAGGACAGAGAGGAGAAAGAAGCAGGGTCTGTGTCACAGAGACAGTGATAGAGGTGGGGAGACAGAGAGATGGGATAAGTTTGGGATAGGAAGTCAATGTCTGTGGTGGAAACTTACGGAAAGTTTGTGTGAATAAACTTTCATATAAAAAATACATGAAATAGATTTTCAAGGACTTGATGAGTGGGTAGTAAAGTATTTCTTTTTTAAAAATATTTTTATTGACAAATCTTCACACACATATAGTCCATACATGGTGTACAATCAATGGCTCACAATATCATCACATAGTTGTGTATTTATCACCATGATCATTTTTAGAACATTTACATCACTCCAGAAAAAGAAATAAAAAGAAAAAAGGAAAAACTCATACATCCCATATCCCTTACTCCTCCTTCTCATTGACTACTAGTATTTCAATCTACTCAAGGTAAAGGATTTCTTGACATGCTCAGTGTAGGAATTGAAAAATCAATTGAAAGACCTAGAAAAACATTAGAGGAACTAAGATCATCTACAGAAGAAATTTAACTTTGTGGGGGACTTCAGGGGTTTTTCAAGGGTAATTTGAAACATGAGGTCTTTTATTTTATGGACTGATCAGTCTAATTCTTAAGTAAGATATGAGTCCATTGTAAAGAGAAATGGGAAGACTGGATTTGATTTGTGTGTGTTCTAAAACCGGCAAGTTGATAAAGAAGGATGTGTTTCAGTGGAAGGGGACTGTGTCTCACCTATCTTTCTAACTGATAAGAATTTAGGGAGCACATTGATTTTGACCAAAACAAAAATATAGGAGTTGTGAAATCTGAGCACCTGTATTTGGTTTATAGTCACCTCTACATTACAGAGAATAAGGAGGTTGGGTATGGACTGTCAATTTCCTTGTTTGTCATATGGTTGGTGATTCATTAGGATTTTCCAATGAGCACTACATTAATGTAACTTATCTTGATTCATGCCAACGCTACTGGAAGCTATTACATGAAGCTTGCATATGATCTGCAGACTTAGGGCTGGCCCCTGTGAAGGTGTTTAAATTTCCGACTCACTTATCTATGACTTCTTCACATATCCTTAGTTTAGCACATCTGAAGTTTGAATACATGTGAGGAGTAGAGACAATAGGGAGGAAAATGAAGTTTGAGTTGACACAAGATCACATAAAATTTGGTGTGCTCTAGGGTACACAAGAATGCTTTTAAAAAAATTAGCAAAAAATAGAGGTAAGGATGATTTTGTTTTTGAATTAGTGAGACATACTTTCAGCCTCCTTCTCCTTTGTGGCATATGAATTTGTTTTGTTGTGTCAGCATGAGGCCCTTGAAATCTAAAGGACCTTGTTGGATGATTGGGTTACACTGACCTGTGTTCTAAACCTGAGGAATCACTGGGGCTTTTTTTTTCAAGAGGAGGGCAGGAAGCACACTCCTTCTTAAATGTGACATCACTAATGGGGCAGGAAGTTACATTCAGGATATCCTCACAAATTCTGAAATGTATTATTGCCCTGGGTACACACTTGGTTGTAAAATTTCCTTGTTTTTCTATTGAGTGACCTCTCAAGTGAAAAGATAATCTTGTAACTTTACAAAAATTCTATAGAACACAAAACAAAGTAAAAATAGTGATACAAATTTAGACTGTGAGGATAGTTTCTGAGGAAGAATCACGTTCATATCTCTTATTTCTCCCATTGTCTTAGTCAGGAAGAACTATAGTTTCCCCACTTTCTTTCCCCTTTGTTCCAAACTCAGTTTTTTAGTGACTGTGAAGAGTTGTAGGTTTCATCAGTATAGCAAAAAGATTAGTCATTTTGACAATCATTGGTTTAATTAAAATGGATGAAAAAAAATTCAACTCAAGAAATACACAATGTAAGTTAATGATGAAATAGACAGTCTTCATACCACTAGAATTGAAATTTCATGGCCTCTGTGGATGACTCACTACTTAGCTGTGTCATGAGTTTCATTTTGAAATGAAATACACTATGTGGTTTCATTTGAGGCTTTATGTTCATGCAAAAAGGAAATGAGACCATATTGGGAAGTTCAGGTTGAAATACTTATATTAATGGTGAAAAAAGTGTCAAGTTGGCATGTGGCCTCCACTCTATCTCTGTTCTGGCAGCACCAGGCTGTTCTGTAATTTGTTTCTCCTACTTGTCTGGGAGCTCCTAGAGGACAGGACCTGGGTCAAGCATATGAGCAGGTGCTCCAAGAATGGCTGTTGAATGAACAAGTGAACATCAACTCAAAGGGGATGAAATCCTTGGCTCAAATTTTTCTTGGTAAATGCTGATGAGAAGAATATGTATTCATATTTCCAGCATCCCCACATTTGACTTAAGCACAGTCTTGATTATAGTAGCTGCTGTACAGTGATATGTCACAATCTCATTCCCAAACTTGAATATTCTTTCGAAATCAGTGCAGGGGAGTTGAGTTTAGGAAGTGTTGTACATGGAGCAGATGTGATGAAACATGGAGTAAGATTAATCCTTTTAGAGTTGATTTTACTATTATTTCAATTTAGTTCCATATTTTTTGAGGATGTCCGATGTCCTAGACTCTGATCCAAGGATATCGTACTTGAATTTGTATCTGATTTCAAGGCATTTTAATTCTTATGGTGAAGAATGGGACAGAAAGGAGAGTTCTTAAATAACTAAAGAAATTTGAGAACAAGAAAAAACTTTTATATAACAAAATAATCAACTGAATTGTGAGTGGTACAATTTAGTCTTTAGATGTGTAAACTTTTAAGCATGACTAGGACTGATGGCTGTTTCTACTATTACTAGCTCTGAGAACTTGGATAAGTTACTTGACCTTTAGTCCTTAGTAACATTTGCAAAATGGGAATGTTAATAATAATATCTATACTATAAAGTTATTATGAGGAGAAAATATTGTAATGCATGTATATTTTGTACCCAATACAGGATATTAGATGCATGACTGTGAATTCTTAGTAATTAAAGGAGAGAATTTAAAGGGCTAGAAAAATAGCTTTAATAACTAAGTTTATTTTAAAATTTCTGCCACTAGTGCATGTAAGTATGTTTTGCTAAGAGAGGCCATTTGTTACTTGTAGGCCAACAAAAATCACCATGTAATTGATAAATTTTGATAGTAAACTTGAGATCAGTACTTGCTTTGGAAAACTTTACTGAAGTAAGCATCTTGAACCTTCTCCTCAAAAGAACACAGATGTGAGTATTGGGAGTTGCTTCATTTTTGACAATCAAATGGCTATATTCACTCCCCACTATGTGGGACATGACTCCTAGGGGTGTAAATCTCCCTGGCAATATGGGACCAGACTCCAGGGGATGAGCCTGGCCCTGGCACTGTGGAACTGAGAAAGCCTTCTTGGCCAAAAGGGGGAAGAGAAATGAAACAAAATAAAGTTTCAGTGGCTGAGAGGTTTCCAGTAGAGTTGAGAGGTTATCCTGGAGGTTACTCTTATGCATTTTATAGATATTTCTTTTCTGTTTTTGGTGTATTGGAGCTGGTAGTGTGAAATACCTGAAACTGCTTAACTGAAATCCAGTAGCCTTGATTCTTGAAGATGATTGAGTCACTATAGAGCTTTTACGATGTGACCATGTGATTGTGAAACCTTAACTCTCTTTTCCATTGTATGGAAAGATGAATAAGAATAAAAAAGACAAATAAATAAATAAATAAATAAATAAATAAATAAATAAATAAATAAATGATAGGGATGGGGAATGGGATGGTTTGGCTGTTCTTTTTTTTACTTTTATTCTTTTTATCTCTTTTTGGAGTAATGAAAATATTCCCAAATTGATTGTGATGACAAATGCCCATCTATATGATGATACTGTGAACCACTGATTGTAAAAATTGAATGATTGTATGATACATGAATAAAATAAAAAAGGCTATATTCATTGCCCAAATTATAACCACAAGGGAGTTATGTGCCCTTTCAGAGGAAGAAAAGCATTTCTAGATTCTAGAGAAAAAATGAAATAAACAGGAAACAGAGTAGCTGAAGAAATTGTTGAAATTTTTAACTATCAAACTGAATTTCTATTTTCTGACCTGCGTAAATATATTTCTTACTTTCAGAATGTGAACTACAACCATTTTTAAGGGGACTTTTTCCCCCTTTTGTCTGTAGCTATTTGTCACATTTTATCAAGAGTGAGAATATTCCGTGTGATTTCTCTCAATCCCTCCTGAAGGTTTACCCCTTTGCCCTTCTTTCTACATCAGAAGAGGATAAGCTGTTCCCTTTCTTGTCAAAGCTGCTATTGTTTCCATTACTGCTTACCTCCTCTCAGTTTCATTCTGTCATTTAGGCCCTATCTCCCTTCCATCTTCAATATCTTCTTCTCTGCCCACAAATATGGTCAGGACCCTTTCTAGCCTAAAATAACCCTCTGCTGACCCTGCTACTCTAGCAGGCTACTGCCTTATCTCTCTTCCGTTCTTCTAAAAGACTACAAATTCTGCTTTCACTTCCTGCTGACACACTCACTTCTTAACCCCTTGTAATATGGTTTCCACTGAATTTCAGATCCAACAAATCTAACAGGCTTTTCTCAGTCCCATTCTCCTTTGTAGCAGTTTCACTTCTTGGAACTTTCTCCTATGGCTTCTGTGGTAATGTAAGCTCCTGATAATTTTATCTTTGATCTTTCTGAGTACTTCTTTCCACCTCGTTCATTAGTTGCTTGTTTGTCCTCCTTCTGCACCATAATGTGTCCTCTTCTTCACATTCTCTTCTACTTGTCCACTCACATTTATTTACACAGGTTCCTTCCAATAATTGATTTCTTATCTTTTCATCTCACAATCCCTCTCCTGATTATTCCCAAACCTAACAATTTCCAACTGCCATCAGGGCTGGTTTGCTTAGATAAACAAGAGTTTAAATTTTAAACTTAGCATATTCAAGACTAAGCTCATTCATTTACATTCGGACGCCATCTAATTGCTTCTATTATGTTTTTATTAATGAGTCATCTCTCAAACCTCATGAGTAATTTTTTCTTTTTCCTTACATTTTATACTCCATGCTTAATAAATTACTGTGTAAGGAAGATTTTATAGGCTTTCTGGTCCACAAGGTGGGAAGAGCATCTCTTCTGGAGTAAAATAAATCACACCATGGTTTTGCTACTTATAAACGTTCTGGCCTTGAGCAAATTACTTAATTTTCTGTGGTCTTGGTATCCTCATCTAAACAGTGGGGAAAATAACATCTGCTCCCTGGCCAGATGAGAGATTGCATGAGTTCTGGACACATTACACTCAGTTCTCAGTAAATCCTAGTTCCCTTCCTTTCCCTGACCCTGGTTATGTCTCTCATACCCACCTTTGTTTTCCATTTAAATGGAATAATACCTATTAAGGTACTTCATGTAGTTCCTGGCATGGAGATATTTATCACATGTGTTTCTTCCTTCCTTTGTTATGTTGTTGTCTCTTCAGCTTAGGCCTGGATTGCCTCTTGTCTGGACAATTGATGTGACTTCTACACAGCCCTGGCTTCTGCTCTGGGCACTCATGCTTAGCAGCACATTGCTGGCAGGGTCACCTTTCTCAGGCATGCTCTGACTTGGCCACTCCCCTGCTCAGAAACCCCTGCTTCATCATTTCCTAGAAAATTAAGAGAGAAAACAGATGGTCTTAATTAATTTTAGAGCTGTATCTGACACATTTCCCTGCATTTTGACCACGTGGGACCACTCCCTGTTCCTTCACATATCCTTTCTTTTCTGTTCTGTTTTCTTTCCTTCTGGGTCTGAGATGATAGCTGAATCAGTCTCCAGAGGCCAGGTCAATTTCGACAGTGATGCGTTCCCTGATTGCCCAAACACTTGGAACTTCTCTCTCCTTTGATCCTACATAGACTTTGCATCTTCATTCTCACTTTATTCCTCATTTTAGTGGTTATTTAGTACTTATTCCCCACCTCCATGAGTCCATAAGCTTTCTGAGACTGGGTTTAATTCATATATGTTTTTTGAAGCAGCTAGTTTAGAAAGCTCTCAATACTTTTTGGCTCAACTAAATTAATAAACGTTTGATATACAGACCCATTTTTGAATGTGAAAGTCTTATAGACAACAGAAACACTATCTTTTGAGAAGAAAAATAGTAATAATAATCTAAGTAATATTGATAATATGGAAAAGAAAAAAGAAGAGTGGTTCATTTAGGGTATGAGGTAATTTTAAGGATTGGGCTGGAAAAGGAGGAAATGCAAAGAAGTATATGCCCCAAGTATAGTAGGAATAGCTGGATTATGCTGACAGAGTGAGGTGTTATTAAATGAAGCCCCTTTCTCATCCTATTCTAATTCTTGGTATAGAAGAGCGATTACTATCCCAAGACAGAAGACATACTGGCAAACTGCCCTGAATTTGAAAATGGAGGAAATGCCCCGGAAAGAATGAGGTGGTAATGAGAGGAAATGACAATGTGTTGAAAAGACTAGCTCTAAGTCATCACAGGAGCACCCCAAACCCCAGCATGTATTAAGCAGGCTGACAGGCTCTTGGTAAGCCTGCTGTCATTGTGTGAAGTCAGACTCTGACATGGTAAGAGAGAAAGTAGCCTAAGTACATGGAGGAGTTTAAGGTTCTGGAACTATTTCCTTAATGGTGCTCAATTAAGGTTAACTGAATGGTTACCGGTTTGTGACAGAACTTTTCAGTCAGATTATTCCAGGGTGTGATTCAAGGGCAAATAAGGTAAATGCCCAGGTTTCCCCGATCACTTAGTATTATCGGGACAAGTGGGCTTTGCTTGGCTAAAATACAGTAGGCACATCATACTCTTCTAGGAGCCTTTGATTTCACAAATTTAAATCATAAGTGAGAACTCTGAGCAGCCAAATTCAGTATGATTTAAAACAAATCTTTAAGCTAAATCATAGCATTTAACCCTTACCAGCCAACCCTTTCTTTTGATTAAGCAAACATACATCTATGTGGTTGGAAAAAGTTCCATTTCATCATGAATTTGCCATAAAAGAAGAGTATTTAAAACATAAAGTAGAATGTTGACTGCTCCATTGAACACACTTGGAAAAATCAGGAGGCAATTTGAGATCACATGCTTTTGATGAATTTTGCAAAAGTTGCTTGGGCATTCAGGGTTTGTGATGGCTCAGCTGAGACTGCCACCTCTCCTTCAGTTTTGTGTCTGAGATCTGAACATATGCTAATAACTCTAGGAAAGTTTATTTACCCATTTTACCATCAAATGCACCATCATAAATATAGCAAGCAAGGACCAAGGAAATAACCAAATTATTAATATTGATGTCATTCAAATATCAGGTAAAAAATATCTGGTTAAATCCATTCTCACAAACACTTGTTTATGCTTTTTGAGCCATAAAAATGAACTACATGAAATCATGCTTTTCTTAGCTTGCCTGTCTCTGTTTTGCCTCAGACAGTTTCTTCTAGTACATGCACTTCATTTTCTAAGGGGGTTCTGAAACTGCCTCACAGGGAAACTTCAAACAATTTCTATTTAGCCTTTTTGATCATGCTTTTCATTGAATTTGGTGGTCTTTTAAATTTGCATGATTGCTTTTAAAATAATTTTGTCAACATTATGGTCCCAGTTATTGTTCTAGGATTTCCTGAAGAAGAGTCACAAAACTTCATTCAATCTCCAAAATACTAAGGAAAATATTTTAAATTAGCATGAAAGAACAGCCGATGGTTGCCTTCTGTTGATTTACTGCTTCCTTGACAGGATATTGCAGTCATCCTTTCCACTACAAAGTTCATATGGGAAAACTTAGGAACCACTCCATAACTGTCACATCTGTGGACAATTTCAGGTTTTTCTGAATTTCCCTCATTATCTTCTGTGTTTTCACTGGTTTCAAATTTACTCATCAAACTTCCTGTTTTTAACCACTGATCCTTGCTCCCAGTTGAAAATACAATTTGAAACCATTCACTTGAAACAGTTATATGTAGTCTAACTTTGTAAGACACAAAAAGCAGAATTTGGGGTTATTATGTGTCATGGGGCAACTCACTGTGTTTACCGAAAAAACTAAACATAGGTATGTATTTGTAAAAAAAAAAAGGATCTCATAATTGAAATGGTAATTCATCTGTGGAAATTAGTGTGTGTGTGTGTAAAAGTAAAAAAAAAACCCACTGATTTTTAATGGGACAGACCCATTTAAAAAAATATCAGCTGTAATGTAACCAGCTGTGGGCTTGTCTAGATATTACATAAGCTGCAGGACTAGCACCATTGTTCCCACTAGGTAATGACATTCTTATAATCTGCCCTCATTTTAAATGTTTTCAACTTTCCTTACTGTCAGAGCATGTGTATACTATATGATACAGGCCATTTTTTTGTTTGTTTAATTTTTAAAATTAGGACATGTATAGGTTAATGGAAAAATCATGCAGAAAGTACAGAGATCTCATATTATCCCCTCTCACATCCACAGTTTCCCTATTATTAACATTTTGTGTTAGTAAGATGCATTTGGACAATTGATATTATTAACCATTATCCATAGTATACATGAGGGTACAGTGTTTGTTTTGTATAGTTCTAGGAGTTATAGAAAATCCTAGTAACATATATACAACCTAAAATTTCCCATTTTAAACACTTTTGTGTATGCAATTGATTTGTGTAATACATTCACAATGTTATGCTACCATCACCACCATTTATTACCCACATTTTCCATCACCCCAAACAAAAACTCTACCAAATAAGCATTAACTCCTCCATTCCCTTCCTCCACCCTAACCCTGGTAACCACTGTGTTCTAGTTCCTAACTCTATGAATTTTTCTTATTCTAATTGTTTCATATCAGTGAGATCATACATTATTTGTCCTTTTATGTCTGCTTTACGTCACTCAACATGATGTCTTCAAGGTGCATCCATGTTATTGCATGTATCAAGACTATTCTTTTATAATATTCCATTGTATGTACATTTTATTTATCCATTCATTAGTTGATAGATATTTGGGCTGCTTCCATCTTGTGGCAATTGTGTATATTGTTGCTATAAACATTGGTGTGCAAATATCTGTTCAAGCCCCAGCTCTCAGTTCTTTGTCCCAGCAATCCCACCACTTAGTAGTGGGATTGCCAAGACATATGGTAGTTCTATACTTTACTTTCTGAGGAACTACCAAACTGTTCTCCTCAGCGGTGCACTATTTTACATTGCCATCAGCAAGGAATGAGTGTTCCTATTTCTTTACATCCTCTCCAACACTTATTTTCTTTCTTTTATTCTTTTTTAATAGCAGCCATTCTAATAGGTGTGAATGTGGTTTTGATTTTCATTTCCTTGATGGCTGATGATGTTGAGCTCTTTTCATGTTTTTTTCTGGCCATTTGTATATCTTCTTAGGAGAGATATCTGTTAATTGAATTGTTTGTCTTTTTGTTGCTAAGTTGAAGGATTTCTTAATATATAGTGGATATTAATCCTTTATTGAATATGTGGTTCCAAATATTTTCTCCTGTTGTGTAGGTTGTCTTTTTACTTTCATGATAAAGTCCTTTGAGGAACAAAATTTTTTATCTTGATGAGGTCTCAATTATTTATTTTTTCTTTTGTTTCTTGTGCTTTGGGTGTAAAGTCTAAGAAACCATTGCCTAACACAAAGTTCTGAAGATAGTTCTACACTTCTAGGAGTTTGATAGTTTTAGCTCTTATATTTAGGTCTTTGTTCCATTCTGAGTTGATTTTTTTGTATATGGTGTGAGGTAGGGGTCCTCATTTTTCTTTTCTTTTTTTTTTTCACAAATGGAGATCCAGTTTCCCAACACCACTTGTTGAAGAGACTTTTCTTTCCCAGTTATCTCTGCACCCAATTGAGTTGTGTGTGCATCTTGTTGAAAATCAGTTGGCCATACATGCGAAGGCTGACTTCTGAGCTCTCAATTCTATTTCATTGGTCTATATGTTTGTCCTTTTGCCAGTACCATGCTGTTTTGTTTACTGTACTTTGTAATAAGTTTTAAGATTGAGAACTGTGTATCCTCCAACTTCGTTCTTATTTTTCAAGATGGCTTTAGCTATTTGACACACTTACCCTTTTATATTATTTAATGATTGGCTTTTCCATCCCTGTGAAAAGGTTGTTGGAGTTTTGAATTGGGATTGCATTGAATCTATAAATTGCTTTGGGTAGTAATGCTATCTTAATGATATTTAGTCTTCCAATCCATGAATACAAAATATTCTTACATTTATTTAGGTTTTCTTTGATTTTTTTTAGCCATGTTTTATAGTTTTCTGTGTTCAAATACTTTATATTCTTGGTTAAATTTATTCCTAGATGTTTGATTCTTCAAATAGTGAATGCAAGTTTTTTTTTTTTCTATTTTTGATTGTTCATTGCTTGTGTATAGAAACACTACTGATTTTTAGGTGTTGATCTTTGCTGAATTCATTTATTAGCTCTAGGAGCTTTGTTGTGGATTTTCCAGGATTTACTAAGATAGGATCATATCTTCTGCACATAGGGATCATAGCTTCTTCCTTTCCAATTTGGACGTCTTTTATTTTTCTTTAACATAATTGCTCTGGCAAGAACTTCTAGTATAATGCTAATTACAGTGGTGATGGTAAGCATCCTTGTCTTTCTCCTGCTCTTAGCAGGTAAAGCTTTCAATCTTTAATCATTAAGTAGGATTGTTAGCTGTGGGCTTTTCATATGTACCCTTTATCATGTTGAGGAATTTTCCTTCTACTCCTAGTGTTCTAAGTGTTTTTATCAAGACAGGGTGCTATATTATCTCAAAAGCCTTTTCTTTGTGTTGAGATGATCATGTGTTTTTTCCCTTCATTCTGTTAATTAATTGATTTTCTAAAGGTGAACCAACCTTGCACACCAGGGATAAATCCCACTTGATCATGGTATATAATTCTTTTACTATACTGTTAGACTCAGTTTGCTAGTATTTTGTTGAGGATATTTGCATCTATATTCATAAGGGATATTGATCTGTAGTTTTCTTTTCTTGTGATATCTTTATCTAGCTTTGGTATGAGAGTGATGCTTGCCTCATGGAATGAATTAAGGAGTGGTCCCTCTTCAATTTTTGGAGGAGTTTGAGGAGAAGTGAAGTTAAGTTTCTTGGAATGTTTAGTAGAATTCCCCTGTAAAATCATCTGCTTCTGGGATTTTCTTTGTTGTGTGGTTTTTGATTACTGATTAATCTCATTGTTGGTCCATTTAGATCTTCTATTTCTCCTTGAGTTGGTATAGGTAATTTGTGTGTTTTTAGTAATTGGCCCTTTAGTCTAGGTTACCTAATTTATTGATATAAGTTGTTCATAGTATGCTCTTATGATCCTTTTATTTCTGTGGGTTAGTAGTAATGTTCTCCTTCTACTTCTGATTTTAGTCATTTGCATCCTCTCTCTCTCTCTCTCTTTTTTCTTTGGCAGTGTAGCTAATAATGTGTTGATTTTGTTGATCTTTTCAAAGAATCAAGTTTTGGTTTTGTTGTTTTTCTCTATTTAAAAATTTTTCTATATCATTTATATCTGCTCTGAACTTTATTTCCTTTGTTCTGCTTGCTTTGTGTATAATTTGCTCTTCTCTATTGAAACCTTACAAGTATGAATTTAAGTTTCTGATTTGAGATATTTTTTCCTTTTTGATGTAAGCATTTGATTTATAAAGTTCCAGATAAGCACTGCTCTTGTGCAATCCATACATTTTTAAAACTTTTTTTTATTGTATAGTATAACATATATACAAAGCAAAGAAATAAAAAAGCAATAGTTTTCCAAGCACTCTTCAACAAGTGGTTACAGGACAGATCCCAGAGTTTGTCATGGGCTACCATATGATCCTCTCATATTTTTCCTTCTAGCCGCTCCAGAATATAGGAGGCTAGAGGGCTTAAATATTTTTTATCATGACAATCAACTTTTTTTTCTTCTTTTTTTTTTGTAAACAATAACATATACTCAAAAGATATCAATTTAATGATTCAGTATTCATATTCATTTGTTAAGTCCTATCTTCTATGTATAATTCCACCATCAACTTTGGTCTTTCCATACCTCTCTTTAGAGTTGTTTGGGCTATGGCAATTCTAAATTTTTCATATTGGAAGGGTATATCACTAATATGGGATAGGGAGATGGAATTATCTGATGTTTTGGTGAGGCTGGACTAAGTTTCAGGAGTTGTCTGGACCAGTGACCCATCTGGACGTTGTAGTTTTCTGGAAAGTTACTCTAGTGCATGGAACCTTTGTGGAATCTTATATATTGCCCTAGGTATTCTTTAGGATTGGCTGAAGTGGTCCTGGTTGGGTGTTGGCAGGTTATGATAGGTAGCAAGGTATAAGTGAAGCTTGTGTAAGAGCAACCTCCAGGGTAGCCTCTTGACTCTATTGAACTCTCTCTGCCACTGATACTTTATTAATTACACTTCATTCCCCCCTTTTGGTCAGGATGGAATTGTTGATCCCATGGTACCAGATCTGGATTCATCCCTGGTAGTCATCTCCCATGTTGCCAGGGAGACTTTCACCCCTGGATGTCATGTCCCATGTAGGGGGGAGAGGCAATGATTTCACTTGGTCTTAGAGAGAATGAGGCCACATCTGAGCAAGAAAAGAGGTCCTTCAGAAGTAACTCTTAGGCAGATCTAACAGTAGTCTAAGTTTCTCCACTACCTACATAAGTTTCATAGGAGTAAACCTCAGGATCAAGGGCATGGGCTATTGATTTGGGTGTCCCTAAAGTTTGATACAGTATCAGGGGATTCCCTGACGGTAAGGTTTAATAGTTCCATATTCTTCCTCTCCTCCCTCGGGGGACTTTACTAATACTTTTAGATTATCTGCTTAATATACTCTAGGATGTTTCCAGGCATTACAATAATTTGTACAGGATGAAAGGACCTCTTTCTTATTCTGGGCTCCCTGTGTTTCAATTGTTCAAATGAGCTATATCAACAATTAGGTTGAATTAGATTATGCACTACAGAAAATTTCAGTTCCAGATCAAATAAACCTTTCTTTCATTGATCCCAAAGAATATATATGATTCTAAAATATAGACACTGTCATCCTAACCCCTATGCTCTGAATTACTTTAACCCTAACCTGTTCGGCTTAGTTCTTATCTCTAAATATCAGGTTATATATATAAAACAGCGTCTCAAAATCCAGAAATATTAATCATCACTCCGAACTTAATGTGTGTGCTCTAAAGCTTACAATCTAAGACCCTGTTTTCTTATAAGCATTTTCTAAAGGTCATACCATTCTTGTTCTTTTTTTCTGGCTTATTTTGTCTCACCAAATGCCCATATGTTCATTCACATTGTTTCATCCCTCACAACTTTGTTCCTTTCTGTAGCAGGACAATCTTTGTTCATAAGTATACAACATCACTTGCCAATCTAGTTCTCTATCACTGCATCCTTCAGTCACCTGCATTCATTGGGCATCATGCAGAAGGCCCAAAGTCCACAGTCCATCAACATTCTCAATTTTAGATAATTTCATTGCTCCCAAGAGAAAGAAAACCAGTAAACACACCCTCACCAAATAGGAAATCTAAACCTCCTCTTAACTATTGTCATTCAACCCATTATTTACCTCTGTTGTTGCTGTGGCAGTGCTGATGGTTTCCTTTTGAACATAACTCATAGCATGCAACAGCAGTTTCCCCCATACCTTGGTCTTAAACACTCTTTTTACAAGAATCATATCTTTGAAGTAATTCTTACGAGAACTAATTCATATTTCTAGTGTTAATCAGTGGGACATGTAGGTCTATACAACCCCTTTCACTCTTGTTCACCTTCAGTATGGTAGTATTACTTCTAGACCCACTAGGGAATCATCTTCACTCCTATCCATTTCCTTACATTGGATTTCAATCTCATTAGCTAACGGTTCACCTGTCTCTAGTTTCTGTGTATCTTTAAGTCCCCTATATTCTGTATTATAAGCCTCTGATTATACCTTTATTCTGTTAATAAAAGTGGAATCATACCAAATCTATCCTTTTATGTCTGGTTAATTTCTCTCAGCATTCTGACCTCAAGGCTCATTCATCTTGTCATGTGCTTCAGGACGTCATTTTGTCTTACTGCTGCATAATATTCCATCGTATGTATATACCACATTTTGTTGATCCACTCATCTGTTTATGGGTATTTGATTTGTTCCCATCTTTTGGCAATTGTGAATAATGCTGCTAAAATGAACATCGGTGTGCAAATGTCTATTTGTGTCATTGCTTTCAGCTCTTCTGGGTATATATCAAGTAGTGCTATTGCTGAGTCATAGGGTAACTCGATATTTATTTTCCTAAGAGACCACAAGCAGTCTTCCATAGTGGCTGCACCATTATATATTCCCACCAGCAGTGCATAAGTGTCCCAGTTTCTCCACATCCTCTCCAACAATTATAGTTTCCTGTTTAGCAGCCATTCTTATAGGTGTCAGGTGGTATCTCATTGTAGTCTTGATCTGCATTTCCCTTATAGCCAATGAAAATGAGCATCTCTTCATGTGCTTTTCAGGCATCTGTGTTTGCTTTTCAGAAAAATGCCTATTCATGTCTTTAGTCCATTTTATAATTGGGTTGTTTGTTCTTTTGTTGTTGAGTTGTAGGATTTCATTGTATATACAGGGAATCAAATCTTTGTCTGATGTGTGATTTCCAAATATTTTCTTTGATTGAATTGGTTACCTCTTTACCTTTTGACAAAGTCTTTTGAGGTGCAGTAGCATTTGATTTTGAGGAATTCCCATTCATCTATTTTTTCTTTTGTTGCTTGTGCTTTGGGTGTAATGTTTTGGAAGCTACTTCATATTACTAGGTCTTGAAGAGGTTTCTCTTCATTTTCTGCTAGAGGCTTTATGTTGCTAGTTCTTATATTTAGGTGTTTGATCCACTTTAAGTTAATTTTTGTGTAGGATGTAAGATAGGGGTCCTCTTTTATTCTCTTGGCTATTGATATCCAGTTCTTTCATGCCCAGTTATTGAAAAGACTATTGTGTCCCAGTTCAGAGGATTTGGGGGCCTTGTCAAAAATCAGTTGACCACAGATTTGGTGGTCTATTTCTGTATGCTCAATTCAATTCCATTGGTTAATGCTTCTGTCTTTGTACCAGTACCATGTTGCTTTGACCACTGTGGGTTTATAATAGGTTTTAAAATCAGGGAGTGCTAAACCTCTCACCTCATTGTTCTTTTTTAGGATGCTTTTAGCTATTTGGAGTCTCATTCCCTTCCAAATGAATTTGGTAGTTAGCTTTTCCAAATCTTCAAAGTAGGTTGTTGGAACTTTGGTACTGTGTTGAATCTGTAGACCAATTTGGGGAGAATTAACATCTTAACTATATTTAGCCTTCCTATCTGTGAGCAGGGAATGTCTTTCCACTTATTTAGATCTCCTTTGATTTCTTTTAGCAATGTTATGTAGTTTTCTGTGCACAGGTCCTTTATGTCCCTAGTCAAGTTCATTCTTAAGTATTTGATTCTTTTAGTTGCTATTTTGAATGGCATTTTTTCCTTAACTGAATCCTCAGCTAGGTCGTTACTTGTGTATAGACATGTTACTGATTTTTGCACATTAATTTTATATCCCGCCACCTTGCTGAATTTGTTTATTAGCTCAGGTAACTTTACCATAGATTTCTCAGGATCTTCCAAGTATTAAGTATCATATGATTTGTAGATAATGAGAGTTTTACTTCTTACTTTCCAATTTGGATGTTTTTTATTTCTTTGTCCTGCCCGATTGCTCTAGCTAGAACTTCTAGCACAATGTTGAATAATAGTGGTGATAGTGGGCATCCTTGTCTTGTACCTGATCTTAGCAGGGGGAGCTTTCAGTCTCTCTCCGTTGAGTACAATGATGGCTATTGGTTTTTCATATATTCCCTTTCTCATATTGAGGTAGTTACCTTTGATTTCTATCTTTTGGAGTGTTTTTATCAGAAAAGGATGCTGAATTTTGTCAAATGCTTTTTCAGCATCAATTGAGATGACCATATGATTTTTCCCTTTCAATTTGTAAATGTACTGTATTACATTAGTTGATTTTCTTGCATTGAATCATCCTTGCATTCCTGGAATAAACTCCACATAGTCATGGTGTATAATTCTTTTAATGTATTGTTGGATTTGATTTGCTAATATTTTATGGAGAATGTTTGCATCTATGTTCATTAGGGAGATTGGCCTATAGTTTTTCTTTCTTATAGCATCTTTATCCGGTTTTGTTACTACAATGATATTAGCTTCATAAAAGCTTTTTCCTCAATTTTTTGAGCAGTTAGTTCTTTATGGAATGTTTGATAAAATTCCCCTGTGAAGCCACGTGGCCCTGGGCTTTTCTTTGTAGGAAGATTTTTGATGACTGATTGAATCTCTTTACTTGTGATTGGTTTGTTGAGATCTTCTATTTCTTCCGAAGTCAGGATAGCTTGTTTGTGTATCTCCAGGAATTTGTCCATTTCATCTAAGTTGTCTAGTTTGTTGGCAATAGTTGTTCATAGTATCCTCTTATGATTTGTTTTATTTCTTCAGGGTCTGTGGTAATGCGCCCCTTCTCATTTCAGATTTTTTTTATTTGCATGTAAATTTTCTGTAGTCCATAATCTTATTCAACCTGTCTATATAACTCATTTGAACAATTGAAACACAGGAAGCCCAGAATCCTGAATCATTAAATTGATATCTCTTTTAGTCTCCAGTATTTTAGAGCAGCTAGAAGTAAAAGCCTAAAATTGTGAAATTGTAACCCATGTCAAAGTCTGAAATATGTTCTACAACTAATTGTGGTGCTGTGCTTTGAAATTTATAGCTTTTTGTGTATATGCTATTGCTCACAAAAAAAGAAGGTTTCAGGACTTGTCTGGAACCCATCTGGACATTGTGGGTTTCTGGAAAGTTACTCTAGTGCAAGGAACTTGATATTGGTGTAGCTACCTCAACTGTCTTTTGGCTCCTATTTGCAGGGTATATTTTCATCCATCCTTTCACTTTAAACCTATTTCATTCTTTGAATTTAAGGATAGTCTTTTGTAAACAGCCTACAGTTGGGTCATGCTTTAAAAAAAAAATCTCATCTGCCTGCTGCCTTTTGACTCAAGAGTTTAATCCATTTACCTTTAAAGAACTACTGATAGTACAAGATCTTTCCTGCAATTTTGTTATTTGATCTCTGTATGACTTATCCTTTTTTTGTGTCCCTCAATTCTTTCATTACTGCCTACTTTCATATTTATTTGTTTTCCTGTAGTGTAACATTTTGAGTCTCTTCTCATTTTTTTCATATATATATGTATATGTATATATTTTGTTGCATGTATATGTATATATTTTGTTGCACAATATATATATGTATGTATATATTTGTCATAAATTTTCTTTGTAATTAACATGGGGCTTAAATTTAACATCCTAAATCTATAACAATCATGTTTGATTTACTAGCATCCTAATTTTCCCATAGCATACTTATACAATGTTTTTATTCCCCCTGCCCTCTCAACTTTTTGTTGTATCTTTACCCATTGAATGTCTAAATCAATGGATTTATCATTGCTTTTTATGCATTTGCATCTTAGAATATCTGTAAGAAGTAGAAAACAGAATTATATACCAAAAAATTACAATACAACGTTTCTAGCATTTGATTACTATGTGTCTAAGTGTGGTTCTCTTTGAATTTATCCTGTCAGGGTTTGTTGGGTTTCTTGAATGTGTATATTCATATTTTTCATTCATTTTGGGAAGTTTTCTGCCATTATGTCTTTGAATATTCTTTCTTCTCCTTTCACTCTTTCTTCCCCTTTAAGGACTTCCATTATGCATCTAGTTTATGCTTCCTGTTGTTCCACAGGTTTGTAAGCTCTGATTATTTTTTTCCCATTTCATTTTTCTTCTCAGCATGAATCATTTCAATTTTCTTGTCTTCAGGTTCACTGATTGTTTTTTCTGCCATCTCTAACCCTGCTATTGAAACCCTCGGGGATTTTTTTCATTTCAATTATTACAATAATTGCAGTCTTCAACTGCAATATTTATGTTTGATTATTTTTAGAATGTCCATCTCTTTATGTTCTCATATCATTCATTCATCATTTTCCTGATATCCTTTAATTCTTTCTGCTTTCCTTTGTCTCCTTGAGTATATTGAGGATCATTTTTAAAAAAGCCATTGCTATGTCCAAGGTCTTGTCTTCATGGTGTTTTCTGAAGTTTTATTTTGTTCCTTTGGATGGTTCATCCTTTCCTTTTTCTTTGTTTTTTGTGTAGTCTTTTGTTGCACAATGTATATTTTAATACTTTAAAGTGTTAATTTTGAGACTTAGTCCCTGAGCACTCTGTTTCTTAAGTTTGTATCCAGATAGTGATATGACAGAAATTTCCTGTGTGCCAGGAGTTAACAAAAATGAACAAACCAATGCAAAACAAACAAACAAACAAAACACCCTTTACAGTCTTTGCAAATTGGCTCTGTGTTTGCTGGTGCTCTTCTTCCAAGTTTAGCCCTCCTCTCAAGAAGATCAGACTGAGGCTAATGTGAAATGCAGTGTTCCTTCTGTCTTTTCTGAGGCTGTGACATTTTCTGGGTTTTTCTTCCTTGTGGTTTTAGGAATTCATCTATTTACAGGAATTCAAATATCCCTTCTTTCCCCTATAAAATAGGCTTTCTGGGTAGGCCATGATGGCTCAGTGACAGAGTTCTTGCCTGCCATGCCGGAGACCTGGGTCTGGTTCCTGCCTGTGTAAAAGAAAAAAGAAGAAAAAAAAGGCTTTCTCCACCTCCCAAGGGCTCTATTGTATTTCTTAAAGAAGATAATGTTTTTTCCCAGGCTGCTTTGACTTAATTGATTCTTACTTTGCTTTCGCTGTCTGTAAGCTCCTTCTGCTTGAAGGGAAAGTTCGGGGAGGGTAAGCCAGAGAAAGTTTCCTGGTTTAGGCTTTCAGTTAGATTGGCACTGACATTCAGCCACTGCAATATGTGCATAAGAGTTACTCTACAATGGGAGTGTCCGCTGGCTCTACACTGCACCAGGGTGGGGTTGGGGAAGAGGCTGTCAAAGGTGCCAGGGGCTTTTCCTTCCATTTTTAAAAGCTAAATTTTCTTCATTTGGCACTGGCCCAGTTAATTCATCCCTTTCACTTTCTGGAGTTTGAGGAAGAGGGTTCTGCTAGTTTTCCTAGTTGTTCAAAGATTCTGTGGTGGAACAGCCCCCCTGCAGCATCCAATGCCAATATATTGGCCCCCAACATCCTATCAGCACAATCTTTGGGCTAATTGTAAGTGAGAAAACTGAGACTCAGAAAATGACTTGCTCCTTAGAGTACATAGAAAAAAAATGGTAGTGTTAGGATTTCCACTGCCCATAGACAGCCTGACTATGTGCTTCCATTCTTAACCACTTTTCCGTTACATTATTCCTGCCTGCCTTTCAATAGATTATTTTCCACTTGTATAATATTCTTAGGAGTTTTGAATATTATTCTTAGAGTCTTTTTTGTTAGACCAGGAGTTCCTATGTTCAGCCACTCTGAACTCTTAGAATCATGGTTGTTGCATTAATTTTGAAATGTATTCAAACATACTTCACAGATTAGTCAGGGTTCTCTTGGAAACAACAACAACAACAACAACAACAAACAGAACCAACAGGAGATTCAGATAGATAGGTGTAAGTATTAAGACACTTATTTTAGGAATTAGCTCATGTGGCTGTGGAAATTGGCACATCCATATTCTGCAGGGCAAATCACAAATTGGAAACTCTGAAGAAGTTGAGTTCAGCTCTCTAGGAGAAGCCACAAATTGGATACTCTGATGAAAGTGATGCTGAATTTCCAAGGAGAAGCTGACTGGCTGAAATAGAGATAGAATTCTTCTCTCTGACTGCTGAAATCCTTAGTTCTCTCTTTCAGGCCTCTGACTGATCAGATGTGGATATTTCTCTCATTGCTGAAGGCAATCTGCTTTGTTGATTCTAGATGTAATCAGCCATTGATGTGACCAATGATTTAAATTCATGAAATACCTTCACAGCAACAATCAGACCTTGCTTCCCTGATCAAACACTGGACTCCCTAATCTAGCCAAATTGACAGCTGAAATTAACTATCACACTTTGGGTACCTAATATTGGTGGTCCTGCTGATTTCTCATTAGTGAACTCAACCAAAATCATATTTATGGGGTAAAAAAGTAAACTTTTGTGAAGGTAGTAACCCCATATCAGACTGAGTGTAGTAGTTTTTTGGGAGTGGGGTGGGGTAGGCACTTCTATTGACAAATGGTTATAAACCAATCACAATGTCATGAGTCCTTTACAGTGATTTTAAAATTTCATACTCTCATTAAAGGGTATCTACTGTGTGACAGGAACAACTAGTATGTGTGTTCTTAGCCATAATACTATTTTACCTCATTCCAGAATTAACAATATGAGACTAAATAGAGTGAGAATGTGTTCCTATTATCCTCTTTGGGGAGAGCAATGAATCTTGGTATTCTTTTCCTAATTTAACTAGACAGGAGTAATATCATGGAAATGCTATAGAAAAGTTGATAAGAATGAGCGCCTTTAAGTTAGACTGTCTTGGAAAAAAATCACGTAGGTAACATCTCCAATATAACTATGATAATAGATATTATATTTTTGATACTGCATTTTACCAATAACCTACCCCAAGTAATGATTTTAAAGTATCACTGACTTAGTGATTTGACTTACTTGGTTAAATAACAATGTTGATTTATTTATACATACCTTCACTTCATTGGCCATATATGTGGATTATTTGCTTTGTGAATTAGCTTTTGTAGTAGATACTGTGGTTGCCACCCATGTTGAACACTTCAAGACTGGGCATTCATTCCCCCAGTACCCTATAATATTCGATGCTGACAGTTTTCCCCTGAGTACCTCTCTGGGGATTGCCCTCAGCCTTAGGGATCTTCCTTGCCCAAGTCTACAGTCCCTGTTTGAAGCAGCTTGCATTCAATGAGTGATATAGAAAATGTCTTGGGCTCCCTTGCCTCAATTTCAAACAACTCTGAAGGGTCATTTCAGCCACTTCCCCTGTGTTGTGATTGAACCCTATTCCCCACAAAAGCCTGCTCAGTTTCCAACCTCTGGTCCTTTGAGTGTGAACTCATTTATAAATAGGTCTTTAGAAGATGTTGTTAGTTAAGGTATGCCCAAATCGAATGAAAGTGGATGTTCATCCAATATAGTTGAATTGCCTATAAGCAAAGGAAATTGGACATGAAAGGAGAAGCCATAAGGATGACCAGAAGTTAGAAGTCGATGGAACCTAGAAGAGAAGGGAGAAGAAGCTGCCATGTGCATTGCCATGTGCTGGAAAAGCCAGAGAACTGGAAAGATTGCCAGCTAGTAGAACATACTGACCCTAGGAGGAAGCAGGTCTTCTAGCTTCCAAACCCATGGGCCAATAAGTTCCTGTTGTTAAGCCAACCCACTCTATGGTGTTTGTTTTTGCAGCTGAGAAACTAAGAAATCATGGTATAGGATGACACCTCTGTTGTTAGTGCATCATAGGTCAATCTTTCCTTCTTTCCAATTCTTCATCCATCACTCCCTTACAGAGTTCATTATACCACTTTCCAATAAATTCCTCATGAACATCTCTACTACAGAATCTCTTTCCTGGGGAACGTGACCCAAGATAGTTAAGAAAGAGTTTTAACTCCAGGATGATTTCTTCTTATCAGTCCTTCAGCATTCTTCTAGTATATCTCCTTCTTTCTGAGAGTTGTATACTCTAGGAAGTCAAGCTTTGGATAGTTAACCTAATTATAATATAATTGGGAAGGTAAACACACTAAAAATAAAATTTAAGAGAAATTTGGATTCTTGCTAATCCTGCCCCTACATTTAAATGGTGAGAAATCTTTCCACATAATTGTACATTATAGGAAAATTGAAGCCATTCATTCAATTAATATTTTGGATGGTTGCTATCCATAAGGTATGAAAGATTAAAATTATGTTGAGGCAAGGCTTCTACTCTCAAGGAAAAGAAACCACTATATAAAAAATAGTGTAAGAAAAGGGTGATAATAGTGGTCCTGATAAAATGTCATGAATTCTGATTAATAAACAATTAGTTTTAGCTCGGATAATCAGAGCAGCTATCTGGAAAATGTGATATTAAGAGAATACTGCAGATGGGCAATGGTGGCTCGGTGGCAGAATTCTCGCCTGTCATGCTGGAGCCTGCCCATGCAAAAAAAAAAAGAGAGAGAGAGAGGGTATTGCAGGAGGTCTCAGTGTAACAGAGGACATGATCTCAGCTAACTCAGTATTTTAAGACAGTTACATGACTGGATTTCTTTTTTATTTTTATTTTTTTGCATTGGATTTTTTTTTAAACTACCAACTCTAAAATAATTATTAAGTCTTGGTGGCCCAGTCTGAGTCAGTTGGAGGTTATATGACTTTGCTAATAAATTGAAGTCAACTAACACTTGCATGGTTCTATACTTACACTTTATTCCTTTCATAAACCACAAGATAAAGTGATCTTTTCAGTAACTTAAATTTTCAAAGTGTGCCAAAAGTATTTTTGCTCCTTGTAACTTGTATGGGAGACATCATGAGAAACTTAACAAGGACTTAATTGTGCCATTTATGCCGATGAATCATCCATTTCTATCCCTGGACTCCCCACTTCTTCCTGTCTGCTTCGCTCTAATTGCTTCTAGTCAGTTGATAAGTGGTCTTGCCTGAGTTGTGTCAGAACAAAAGATCTGGTGAGGGTGGAACAGATCATGGATAAATGGAAGTATCAATTGAAATGAGAGCCTACAGAGGTGAATACAGACAACCTATATTCTTTTAAATTTAGACCTAAATTTACTGATTCAAGGTAAGGATTCAATATTCTAAGTTGAAAACAATTCTGAGTTAAAGCTGTATTGAGAAATGTTATCCTGTTCCTGAACAGAACAGGGAATGCAACAACAATCTGTCAACTAAAGTGTAATCTTTTCCAAAGTGTCTCTGAACCACTTATATGTCTCATGAATATGTATGTATGTATATATATACACACACACATATCCAAGACAACCTAACCAGCCTGACCAAAACTGGTGGATTTGCCACTTGTGTTGATTTGTTGCCACAATAGAAACCCCTGGCTCTATTCTGATGTCAACTGAAGGAATACATGAAGAATTAACAACTAATTTATATAACTCACCTGTTATTTTAGTTCCTTATTTCATTTCACCTGAGCTTTTATTGGGATTGTGTAGTTTGGGAAACCATGGCAGAAGGCAGAACACGGGTAGGGGAGAAGAACATAGAGAAGAAAAGAGAAGAAAGACCTCTGGTTGAAGATAGAGCTTCCCTTCATTGCTCAATCTTTGGCATCCTCATGGTTCTCATGGTTTTGGCTCTCATCCCTCAACATTTTATTCCAGACAGTAGAACCAGTCAAGCCTGCAGTGCTTTATCTCAGATATCACATCCTACTTGGACAAACATGTCAGCAGATAATAGCCTTTGCCTTTTCTATTCTTTCCTGAAGCAATATCTCTTTATTATTTAATCAAGAAATGAACTGAAAGGAACTTCTCTAAAGAATCAAGGCATTTAACCTTTGTGTTTTATAAGTTTATTTTTGGTTCTATTTGGGAGATGGAATGCTATAAGGATCCCTGGATAATCAGCTCCAGGAAAAATCATTCCTCCTATAAATTACTATTAAAAGAATTTACATTAGATAGATCCAACTATCAATGGCAAAACTTTGTTGTTTTGTATGCCTTTTAAAGATTCAGCCCCTGTTATAGATGGTTTTATGGAAGGTAGTATTTCTAAAAGATTCCTAAATCTCTGGAGCATTTTATAAAAGAGAAAGTCGAATACTTATTTAATAATAGTAAAAGCTAATTTTTATTCAGCTCTTATTATGTACTAGATAGAGTTCTAAGTGCTTCAAAGCATTAACTCATTTAATCCTCACTAAACACATTAGTTAAATATTATTATCCCCATTTTATCATTTAGGAGACTAAGGCATTGAGAGAGTTAGGGAAGTCACCCATGGTCTCATAGCTAGGAGATGGAAGAACCAATATTGGTGTCTAGGCAGGCTGCCTCTTGAACTGCATTACACCGCCTCTACTAAGCTGTCATTTTTTTTGGCATGGGCAGGTTCCAGGAATTGAACCTGGGTCTCTAGCATGGCAGGTAAGAATTCTGCCACTGAGCCACTGTTGTACTGCCTTTAGCAAGCTGTCATTTTATAGGTGGGGAAATTGAGATATAAAGAGATAAAATAGCTTTTCCAGATCATATGCCTTGTAGGTGGGGGAGTTGAGATATGGCCTCAAGTCCCTTGGGCCCTTTTCCAATGCTTTTGTTTTAATTTCATCTTGGCCCTTAGGTAAAAACTTAAAGAAACTGGAATAATTCAGTTTGAATAATAGCTGAAAACCATTTTGTGGTTTTTTTTCCCCATTATGTTAGACATGGAGATTATGCCTAGAAAATGAAGGCATTTACTTTCCCATTTCCAAATATAATACAAACACATGCTCATATTTTCCTGGCTGAACTTTTTGATTTGGGTCTCTGGTCCATCTACATTTAAGTCTTCATTACTTTCCTCACTCCACAGGACAAGCCAGGGGCCAGGGCTGAGATCCTGACCACAAAAGTGAAAAATAAAATGTACTTGGAATTCCACTGAAAAAAAGCTCCCCTAACTGCTCATGTGTCTAGTGCTGGTGGGGCAGCTCTGAAGGCAGTCTTGAGAAGTCCAGTGATGTAGAACTGTCTCCTATGGTCTCACATTGAATCTTGCTGTTGTGGATGCCAGTGGGATTAGATTTACAGTATAGAAGCCACCTGGAGGGGAACTGACCCACATTATTCAAAATTACTTTAATTTGGATTTACATAGGACCTTCTATATTTATTTATTACATACAAACCAATTAAGTCTTCAAGGATAGGGGAAAGCAAGGAGATGATTTTGGAATTTGGGGAGCCCTTCACTTTTCACTTACAACTGAAAGTATCAGTTGTATTGTTTTGTTCCTTTGATTAAAAGAATATATCGGCTATGGCATTCAAGTGTTCTGAATTTTCCAATTCACTTGCAACTTCAGATCATTCTGTCCTGTTGTGAAACTAAAGATCTTGGGTTTTGGTTAATAAAGGAAGGATTTCCAATGTAACTAGAAAAATGTCATGCTAATCTCCTTATCAATTGCTTTTTAAGTCAGAGTATGAATTTTTAATAAATGCTGGAGCAGTTCTTTGACTGCTTAGAGCCGATTAAGAACTCCAAACTGAATTTTTTTGTTAATCTAATATCTAAAGCCTAATTTCAAATTGCTGTTTGTTATGAAATTCTTTTTTGGACTAGTATTCAAACACCCATTCAAACACTCTATTCCTTGGTTGCTTAGTTTTCTTCTTTGAGTTACTTGCTCTTCAGTTTTGGGGAGAGGACAGATCATAAAATTCTTGCCAAGAATTGGGGACTTTATCTAGCATAGATTGGGAAGCATTGAAGATTGAGACAAGATCAAATTAATGTGTTAGAAGGCTCACCCCAGCTGAAGCTGAAGATGGGATGGGGCCAATGGTTTTATTCTTCTCTCCCTCCCTCCATATTTCCTTTTTACCAAAGAAGGGAGGCTTATATTGGGCATCATAATCCCATGAAGAAATGTGGAAAAAGGAGTTTGCAAAATAGAAATACAACCAACACTCAAGCACAAATGTGCCTATGGATTTCTGTTGTCAAAGCCCAACACTTATTTTGCAATGTTTACCAAGCAGCCAGCCCATTAAACACTAGACGTCAGGCTTGTCATCACTGCTCCTTCACTCCTCTATTTCTGATCAAACTTTCCCACTTCCAGTTTGTTTACCCTTCCATAGGGTAAAAGGTCAATGCTGGGGATTGGGACAGGCAACTTATGTTCAGAAATAGAGATAAAGTTTTCCTTGGAAAATTTGAAATAGACACAATAACAGAGATAGTGGTATTATGAACTCTCACATTCCAAGTACCCATGTTCAATAATTAGGAAGATTTTGCTATACTTGCTTCATCCCCAAATCCACATTTTTGCTGAAATATCTTACAGCAAATTCTAGGCTTCATGTCATTTTACCACTATATACTTCATTATGCACCTTTTAAAAACAAATGTGTTTATGTAACCACAATTCCATCATCATGTCTAACAATATTAGCATAAATTCCTTGGTATCCTCTAATATCCTTTCTACATTCAAATGTCCCTGATGATTCAAAAAAGTCTTTTTATAACTGGTTTGTTTCAACTTGAATCCAAATAAAATCATAGATATTTTATAAACATTTCATTATACCCCAGAAATTAGGTTTTCTCTGTCAATTTTCTTAATCCTACCATTTTGGTTTACATTTGAGTGTTTTTCACATAGGCTGCAGTTTTGGAGCCATTTATATCCACTTCATTTAACAGTCACCATGTGTAACTGGAACCTGTGACTATTCCCTCATATGGCAAAAGAGACTTTGCACATATGGTAAAGTTAAGGATCTTAAAATGGGGAGGATATCCTGGATTATCTGGGTGGGCCCTAAAGGCAATCATAAGTGTCCTTATAAGAGGAAGGCAAAGGGATATTTGACACAGAGGAAAAGAAAGCCACATGACAGAAGTAGAGGGATGTGGAGTCAGAGAGATGATACTATAATTCTGCTTTGAAGATGGAAGAAGAGGTCATGGGCTAAGAAATACAGGCACTCACTACACACTGGAAAAGACAAGAAAACAGAGTCTTCTCTAGAGCCTTTGGGGCTTGAAGCCCTGTAAACATCTTGATTTCAGCCCAGTGAAATTCATTTTGGACTTTTGGCCTCTAGAACTGTTAGAGAATAAATTTGTATTTGTTTTTGTTAACTTTTATTTTGAAATACCTTCAAACATGCAGGACAGTTACAAATACAATATAAACCCCACACAGAAAACTCCAGTTACCCTTATAACCCCATTTAGATATACCAATTTTAACATTTTGCCATACTTGCTCTCTCTTTCTCTACCTACCTACCTACTTATCTATCTATGTATCTATGTATGTATCTATGTATCTATCTCTCTCTGTCTATCTATGTATGTATGCATGTATGTATGTATGTATGTATGTATGTATGTATGTATCTATCTATCTATCTATCTATCTATCTATCTATCTATCTATCTATCTATCTATCTATCTATCTATCCATCCATCCATCCAGTCATCTATCTGTCTGCCTATCTATTTATCATTCTATTTTCTGAGCACTTGAATATAGGTTATATACATAATGCTCTTTGAACACTTAATACTGCCATGCACATTTCCTAAGAACAAGGATTTTCACTTATGTAACCATCTTAACTGCAGTTATCAAATTCAAAAAATTTAGTATTGATATAAAGCTTACAGTTTATATTCCATTTTTTTCATATGCCCCAACAATGTCCCTTTGAGTCTTTTCTCTTCCCTTGCTAGAGCCCATATAGGATCATGTATTACATTGTATTGTCATTTGGTTGGGGTTTGGCAAGTTATGATAGGTAGCATTGTCTATCTGAAGCTTGCAAAAGAGTGACCTCCATAGTAGACTCTCGACTATATTTGAATTCTCTTAGCCACTGATACTTTATTAGCAACACTTCTTTTCCCTCTTTTGGTTAGGATGGAATTGTTGATCCCACAGTGCCAGGGCGAGACTTATCCCTGAGAGTCATCTCCTATGCTGCCAGGGAGACTTTCACTCTTGGATGCCATGTTCCACATAGAGGGGGAGGGCAATGATTTACTTGCAGAGTTGGTCTTAAAAAGACTGAGGCCACATCTGAGCAACAAAAGAGATCCTCCAGAAGTAATTCTTAGGCATACCTATAGGTAGGCTAAGCTTCTCCACTACCTACATAAGCTTCACAAGAGTAAGCTGCAAGATCAAAGGCTTGGCCTATTGTTTTTGGTGTCCCTAAAGTTTGACACAGTTTACCCTGATGGTAAAGTTTAATAGTTCAATATTTTTTTCTCCCATCTCTCAAGGGACTTTGCCAATACTTTTCTTTTCTTTTTTTTTTTGCATGGGCAGGCACCAGGAATTGAACCCAGGCCTCCGGCATGGCAGGCAAGAACTCTTCCTGTTGAGCCACTGTGGCCCACCTGCCAATACTTTTTGATTATCAGTTTAATATATTCCAGGATGTATCCAGGCATTACATTAAGCTATACAGGATTAAAGGCCCTCATTCTTATATTGGGCTCCCTATGTTTCAATTGTTCAAATAAGCTATCCAGACAGGTTGAGTTAGATTATATGCTACAGAAAATTTAGGTTCTGGACAAAATAACCATTTATTTCTTTGGTCTCAAAGAGTAGATGCAGTTCTAAAATATAGACGTCTTCCTTATCCCTGTGTTCTGAATTACCTCAATCCTGACCTGATTGGCTTTGTTAATTTGTTTTTTCTTATCTCTAAATACCAGGTGATAGATAGATAAAACAGTCCCTCAAAATCCAGAAATAATAATTACCACTCTGGACTAAATGTGTCTGCTATAAGAGCTTACAATCTAGGTCCCTGTCTTCTTATAAGAATTTTCTAAAGGAGACTATACAATAATTGTTTTTCATTTCTGGCTTATTTTGTCTCACCAAATGTCTCATAGGTTCAGTTGCATCACTGCATGCCTCGCAATTTTGTTCCTTTTGTAGTAGCACAATATTTGATCATAGGTATACATCATCGTTCACCAATCTACTTCTCAGTCAGTGCATCCTTCACCCACTGCATTCATTAGGCATCATGTATAATGTCCAAAGCCCACAGTTATCAAAATTCTCAATTTTAGATAATTTTATTGTTCCCAAGAGAAAGATAACCAATAAACACACCCCCCTTAACACTTGTCCCTCTCCCCCTTAATTACCCCTGCTATGCTATGGTACTGCTGATGTTTTCCTGTTAAACATAGCCCAGAGCATACAATAGCAGTTTTCCCTTGTACCCTGGACTTAAATCCTCTTTGTACATGAATCATTACTTTGAAGTAGTTCTTGCAAGGACTTACTTATATTTCTAGTGTTAATCAGTGGTACACATAGGTCTATGCACCCTCTTTAATCATGTTCACTTTCAATATGGTAATATTACTTATACACTCACTGGAGAACCACCTTCACTTTTATCTAATCCATTACATTTGAGTTCAACCTCATTAGCTATCCGTTCACCCATCTCTAGCTTCTGTGAATCGCTAAATCTTCTATATTCTGTATTATAAGCCTCTGATTTCCCCTTTATTATGGTCATAAAATAGGAGTTACATAGTATCTTTCTTTTTGTGTCTGGCTTATTTCACTCAGCATTTTGTCCTCAAGTTTCATTCATCTCGTCATGTGTTTTAGGGTGTCATTTTGTCCTACTGCTGCATAATATTCCATTGTATGTATGTACCACATTTTGTTAATCTACTTGTCTGTTGATAGGCATTTGGATTGTTTCCATTTTTTGGCTATTGTGAATAATGCTGCTATGAACATTGATGTGCAAATGTCTGTTTGTGCCACTGCTTTCAGCTCTTCTGTGTATATACTGAGTAGTGGCACTGCTGGGTCACAGGGCAACTCGATATTCTCCTATGGAATTGTCAAACTGTCTTCCATAGTGGCTATACCATTGTACATTCCCACTAGTAGTACATAAGTTTCCTAATTTCTCCACATCCTCTCCAACATTTGTATTTTCCTGTTTGTTTAATAGCAACCATTCTTATAGGTGTAAGGTGGTATTTCATTGTAGTCTTGATCTGCATTTCCCTTATAGCTAATGAAAATGAGCATTTTAGTTGTTCTTTTTAAAAAACTTGTGGGAACATATATAAAACATATACTTTCTCATCTCAGCCACTCCCAAGCATACAATTCAATGGGATTCATCACATTCATAATATTGTGGTGGCCTCACCAAAATTCATTACAAAAAGTTATCCCTCTTCCCAAACAAAAACACTATACTCATCATGCCTTTACTTCCCATTGCCCTTCCCCCTGCCCATGGCAACTGTTCTAGTTTGTTAGCTGCTGGAATGCAATATGCCAGAAACGGAATGGCTTTTAACTAGGGGAATTTAATAAGTTGCTAGTTTACAGTTCTAAGGCCGAGAAAATGTCCCAATTAAAACAAGTCTACAGACATGTCCAACTTAAGGCATTTGGGGAAAGATACCTTGGTTCAAGAAGGCCAGCAACGTTCAATGTTTCTCTCCCAGCTGGAAGGGCACATAGTGAACATGGCGGCGTCTGCTGGCTTTCACGTGGCTCTGCCGAAAAGGGACTCTCTCCAAAATGTTTCCTCTTTTAAAGGATTCCAGCAAGCAACTCCACCTTCAGTGGGTGGAGACATACCTCCATGGAAATCATCTAATCAAAAGTTACTACCCACAATTGGCTGGGTCACATCTTCATGGAAACAATCAAAATGCTCCCACCCAGCAATATTGAATGAGGATCAAAGGGCATGGATTTTCTGGGGTCCACCACAGATTCCGACCAGCACATTCCACCCTTTGGACCCCAAAAAGACATGCTCTTTCCAAATGTAAAATACATTCATTCCATAACAATATCAGAAAACCTTAAACCTTTCAGTAGCAATACAAATGAAGTACAAAATTAGAGACATTATAAAATCTCATCTAGTCAGTTACAGCCATGGTCTGTCCTAAGGCAAAATTTTCTCCATTTGCTCTGCACCTTTGAAAATTCAGAACAAGTTATTAGCTGCCAACAAATGAAGGAGGAACATTCATAGGATATATACACATGTTTCCATAGGGAGGAAAGAACACAGGGTCACGAGACCCATACAGTTTCAAAAACCTGCAGGGCAAAGTCCATTAGATTTCAAAGTCTGAGAATCATTTATCCTCAGGACTTCTGAAAGTGGCAGTCCCACTTTTTCCAAGGGTCTACACAGAGGGCTGCCTCTCTTCAAATGCAACCTTGGGGGACACTAGGGAGACCACCTTTTTCTAGGCTCCACCCTCTCCAAGCACCGGGGCTGCACCTGAGCTCTCTGCCATTTCTGGGGCACATGCTGAACCCCTCCATGTGGTGCCAGCCAGGCTCTCCCCAACCCCCAAGTAATGTGCTTCACCCTCTCCAAGACCAGAGGCGGCATGACTCTTCCACTGTAACCAGGTGGAAGGCCCATTTTCTGTCTTTGGGGCAAACTCACCCACTCCACAGGCTTGGGTGGGTCTGCTCTCCTGGCCCAAGGCTCCTTGACTTCAGACCTCAGCCTCCGTGGTTTTGCCTCTGCAGTTATTTTTCCTCCATTGTGTCCCTTCTCTGAACCCCCCAGTCCAGACTGGCAGTGGCTCTGTTTATACAGGTCCCACAGCACTCTTGTTGGCTTTCTATGCAGTAGCCTTGGATCATGCCCATCAGACATAAGGTGTTTCCACAAATCCTTCTTGGATAACTCCATGTCCAATTCTGGCTTTCTCTGAAATGGCTGACTGGTTCCACATTTGGTCAAGTTCTCATGTGGGGCACTGTTCTCTAGGATCTCTCTTCCAGGAAGCCCAGAATTCTCCAGAACATCAACTTCTGGTTTCTTTGTACCTAGGAGTTCAGTTCTCAGCTTATCTCTTCCCTGTTGCATTTCACTATAAGGAGAAAACCAGGCTCCCCTTTTGACATATAATTTGGAAATCTCTTCTGCTAAATAGCCAAGTTCATGGCTTTTAAAATCTGACTTCTAGCCAAAGCCCCTAGTCAATTTTGCCAGATTATCTGCATTTTAAAACAAGGATTGCCTTCCTTCCAGTTTGCAATAGCACATGCTTCATTTCTGTCTAAGTCCTAGTCAGAGGTATCTTCAGAGTCTAGATTTCAACAGTCTCTTCAAAACATTTTAGGCCTTTTCTATCAAGCTTCTCACAACTATTCCAGAATCTTCACCTTATCCATTTAAAAAGCTGTTCCAACATGTTTGGTATTTGCAAACTGCAGCAGCAGCACCACTTCTGGTACCAAAATCTGTTCTAGTTTGCTAGATGCTGGAATGCAATATGCCAGAAACGGAATGGCTTTTAACTAGGGGAATTTAATAAGTTGCTAGTTTACAGTTCTAAGGCCGAGAAAATGTCCCAATAAAAACAAGTCATAGACATGTCCAATTTAAGATATCCGGGGAAAGATACCTTGGTTTAAGAAGGCCAGTGACGTTCAATGTTTCTCTCTCAGCTGGAAGGGCACATGGTGAACATGGCGGCATCTGCTGGCTTTCACATGGCTCTATTCAAAAGGTACTCTCTCCAAAACATTTCCTCTTTTAAAGGATTCCAGCAAGCAACTCTACCTTCAGTGGGTGGAGACACACCTCCATGGAAATCATCTAATCAAAAGTTACTACCCACAATTGGCTGGGTTACATCTTCATGGAAACAATCAAAATGCTCCCACCCAGCAATATTGAATGAGGATCAAAGGGCATGGCTTTTCTGGGGTCCACCACAGATTCAGACCAGCACAGCAACCTATACTCTAATTTCTGTCTTTATGTGCTTGCATATGCTCTGATATTTTCTTTGTAGTTACCATGGGGCTTAAATTTAACATCTTAATCTATAACAATTTCATTTGTCTTGATACCAACTTAACTTCAATAGTATATACAAACTATGTTCTTTTATCCTTTCATTCCCTTATGCTTATGTACATCTTGTCATGAATTACATGTTCATACATTATGAGTCCAAACCCACGAATTTCTCATTATATTTTATGCATTTGCCTTTTAGATCCTGTGGGAAGTAAAAAGTGAAGTTACAAACCAAAAATGCAACAGTACTGGCATTTATATTTACCCATGTTGTTACCCTCTCTGGAGATCTTTGTTTCTTCCTGCAGCTTTGATCTATTGTCCTTTCCTTCCAACCTTCAAAACTCTCTTTAGCATCTCAAAAGGCCAGTCCAATGATAACAACTCCTTTGTCTTTTGTTTATCTGGGAAGGTCTTAGTCTCTTTTTCAATGTTGAAAGACAGTTTGCCAGAGATAGAATTCAAATTCTTCAAATTTTGTCTTCAGCACTTTAAATATTTCATCCCACTACCTTCTTGCTTCCTTGGTTTTCAATGAGAAATTGGCATTTAATCTTATGGAGGATCCCTTGTATGTGACCTGTTGCTTCTTTCTTGTGGCTTTCAGAATTCTCTTTATCTTCGGCTTTCAACAGTTTGATTATAATATGCTGTAGTGTGGGTCTATTTGTGTTTATCCTGTTTGGGGTTTGTTGAACATCTTGGATGTGTATATTCACATCTTTTGTTAAATTTGGGACGTTTTCAGCCACTATATTTTTGAATATTCTTTCTGTCCCTTTCATTTTTCTCCTTCTAGGATTTCTGTAATACTTATTTTGGTATGACTGATGGTGTTCACTTGTTTTCATTCTTTCTTCCTTCTGATGGATGACTTCAATTGTCATGCCTTCAAGTTCTCTTTCTTTGCCAGCTCTAAACTGCTGTTGAACCCCTCAGGGAATTTTAAATTTCTGTTATTGTGGGCTTCAGCTCTATTTTGTTCCTTTTCATAACTTCCATCTCTCTATTGATATTTTCTTTGTGCTCATCTATTGTTTTCCCAATTTCCTTAAGTCCTTTGTGAATGTTTTCCTTTAGGTCTTCAAACACATTTAGGACCATTTTTAAAAAAAGTCTTTGTCTTGTGTCCTAGATCTGGTTCTCCTCATTGATGATTTCTAATGTTTTAATCTTCTTCTTTAGCTGGGCCATCACTTCTTGTTTATTTGTATGTTTTGCAACCTTTAATTGAAACCTGGACATTTTGATATTTTAATGTATTGTTGCTGGAACTTAGACTCTAAGGTATCAGTTCATTAAGCTGTGTCCAACTAGTGTTATGACAGAGCTTTCCTTGAATGCTAGGAACTAACAAAAACAAAAGAATAAGGAAGAAAAGAAAACACTTTTTCATGCCTCTACCGGCCTTTGCAGACTTATCTGTGCTACTGCTCTCATTCAAGGTTTATCCATGCAATAAGTTTAGAGAACAGCTCTAGACAAAGCAGATACTTCTTATTCTTTCTGCACCTGCATCTTTTCTTGGGCATACATGTGTGGCCCTAGGAATTATCCTATTTATACATATTCCTTGGAAACAGTTTCTTCATGGTTCTGGGCACTGCTATCTATATTCTGTGTCCTATTCCTTGCTTAGGGCAGCACAACTTGACTATTCTCCTGCAGTATTCTTTAGGAGAGCTCTGTGAGCTGTCTTCTACATGCGGGACAAATTCTGGGGCAGCAAGTGCCTCAGGCCATCATCAGACAGAATAGAACAGACATACAAGCTCCTAGTATGTATATGAGGGGTACTCTGCTCCCTCTGGAACTGCAATCCACACTGGGAATGCAGGTGGCCTCCATGCCAAGCCTGTGAGGCATGGGAGAGGGGCCAGCCAAGGTGCCATGAAATCCTATCAATTTTAAGTTACCTTTCCCTTGATTTAGCTCTTGGTTTGTCTTGGTGGGATAAATTATCTTGCTCTTTTACTAAAGTCCTTTAAATGTTTTCTAGAGCTTTGAGAGAGATATTTCTTCCAGTTTTCACTTGTTGTTCAAAGTTTCTGTGGGGTCACGGGGCCCTGAAGTGTTTTTCTGTACCATGTTCATTGGGGTGGGATTTTGTGTTACTTTAAGCCACCAAGTTTGTGTTAATTTTTTTCAGCAGCCATAGGAACCTAACACACTGTGGGTCAAAACTATTTATTAAACAGGACTTCCATTCTCTGTAGAAGATTAAATAATTCACAGAGACATGCTTCCACCTAATCCAGCTCAGCAACCACTCTTGATTAAATCACATCTCCAGGGAGATGATCTAATTACAGTATCAAATATACAATACTAAATAGGGATTAGAAGAAATGGCTGCCTTTACAAAATGGGATTAGGATTAAAACATGGCTTTTCTAGGGTACATACATCACTTCAAACCAGCACAGAATATTTAGATTTTTTTTGGTATGCTGTATCATGGGGGTCACATTTCATTCTTTTTCCATGTGACTATCCCATTATTGCAGCACCACTTGTTGAATTTTTTTTTTGGTGGGGGGAGGTGCACAGGCTGGGAATTGAACCTGGGTCACCTGCATGGCAGGTAAGAATTCTACCACTGAACTACCCTTGCACCCCAACATTTAGGGTTTTTCTGGGAGTGGGACAATGGTCCTCCCTCCTATTCTTCCCTTTCACTTCCTTGAGTCACCACATAGCCACAGCAACCTGAATTCCAAATCTGGAGTATAAAGGGGCTCCAAATCTACAGGCTTAAGACAATTGCTTTTGATTTTTCTCAGTCTATAGATGCCTCTGAATGGAGAACTGGGAGCCTTTGGGCTTCTTAAGTAACAGCTTTCTTAATGGATCTGGGGGTGCTGCTGACTGGGAACAAAAATAATTATTGAATATTTAATGGTCCCTCTACTGGGTTAAGAACTTTTTATATGTGAAATCATTTTTCATCACAAAAATTTCTATGAAGAATTAATCAGCATGGCTGTTGTGTTGGTGAAGAAACTGAGGCTTAGAGGGGACAGGAGTTTACTCAAGGTGATGTAGCTAAGTCCAAATTTGGACCTAGAGTCTGGCACCAAATGTCTTATATGTGAGATGCTCTACTCCTTGAAGAGTGGGAGATGCTCTACTCACTTTGTGGTGATGTGGATGGGCACCCAAGATTAAGCTGTGGCTTAAGCCTCTGAATATGTCTTTTCTCTAAACTGTCTCATTTAAATATTGCCTTTTTAGAGTAAAGAGCAGTTGGAAACCTATGTACCTGGACTTACAAAACTGCCACGAAATAGGCCCAACTACTTCTCATCTACCACCTGGAGTCACTTTATTAGTGCCTTAAAGTTTGGAAAAATCTGAACTCGTACTGCACTAGTTGGCTATAACATATACATTATGTTATATATGTTAGTATTAAATTCTACTAGGTACATATGGAGTGGAATTGGTGTACCATAAGAGATACACATATGTCCTTTAGTAGATACTTGTTGCTATGAGTTGAACTGTCTTCACCCCCAAACCCCCAAAAAGATATATTCAAGTCCTAACCCCTGGTACCATGAATGTGATTGTATTTGGAAATTGAATCTTTCTTTTATTCTGTAGAAGAGTTCATATAATATTGTTATTCCTCTCTTGAATGTCTAGCAGAATTTATTATTGAAACAATGAGTTTTCTTTGTGAGTTTCACTTAAATAATAAATTTCTCTAGTAGTTATAGGACTATTCAGATTTTTCTGTTTCTTCTTTCATCAGCATCAGTAAGTGTAACTTTCTAGGAATTTGTCCATTTCGTATAAAGTAAAAAATTATTGATAGGCAGTAGTTCATACTATTTGTCTGATGGTTTCTTAGTGACTATATGATTCATAATGATGATTTTTCTTCCCTAATTTTGATTATGTCTTTTCTCTATATTTCTTGATCAGTCTTTCAGAGGTTTCTCAAGTTTATTAATCATTCCACAAAATCAATTTCTGTTTCTGTTGGTTCTTTCTCTTAAACGTTTTGTTTTTTATTTTATTAATTTATGCTCTTATTCTCATTATTTCCTGACATTTACTTTAGTTGGCTTTAATTTGTTGGTTTTTTTTATTTTTTGAGATGATTGCTGATTTTCACACTTTCATTTTTTTGTAAGTGCTTTTAAGTTTACAAAGTTCCCTTTAGGTACAGATTTAATTATATCTTATACTTTTTGTGTTTCATATTTTCATTATCATTAGTTCAAATTCTTTCTAATTTTCATTAGTGATTTTTTTCTTTGACTTGTAGGTTACATAGAAATATATTTTAAATTTCTAAATATGTGGGGATTTACAGTTATCTTTTAGCTCTCTTAATCTGTGGCCAGATAACCTATTCTGTATTATTTCAAACTCTTAAAATGTATTAGGACTTGCTTATGGCTTTGTGTCAATTTTTATAAATGTTCAGTCTATACTTGAAAAGAATGGGAATTCTACAGTTGTCAGGTATCCTATATGTGTCAATTAAACCAACTTAAAAAATTTTTTTTATTGCATAGTAAAACGTATATACAAAGCAAAGAAATAAAAAAGTAATAGTTTTCAAAGCACTCTTCAACTACTAGTTACAGGACAGATCCCAGGGGTTGTTATGGGATACCATATAATCTTCTCAGATTTTTCCTTCTAGCTGCTCCAGAATACAGGAGGCTAGAAGGCTTAAATAGTTTTTTATCATCAGAAATGTGCTGGTTTGAATCTGTGGTGGGCCCCAGAAAAGCCATGTCTTTTAATCTTCATTCAATATTGCTGGGTGGGAGCATTTTGATTGTTCCTATGGAGATGTGACCCACTCAATTGTGGGTGGTAACTATTGATTAGATGATTTCTATGAGGTGTGTCTCCATTGAAGGTGGAGTTGCTTATTTGAATCCTTTAAAAGAGGAAATATTTTGGAGAGAGTCCCTTTTGTAGAGCCATGAGAAAGCCAGCAGACACTGCCATGTTCACTATGTGCTCTTCCAATTGAGAGAGAGACCCTGAACTTCATCAGCTTTCTTGAACCAAGGTATCTTTCTCTGGATGCCTTTGATTGGACATTTCTATAGACTTATTTTAATTGGGACATTTTCTCAGCCTTAGAACAGTAAACTTAGCAACTTATTAAATTCCCCTTTTAGAAAGCCATTCCTTTCCTGGTATATTGCATTCTGGCAGCTAGCAAACTAGAACAATAATCAACTTTTTTTTCCTGAAAAATAATATATATACAAAAAAGCAATAAATTTCAAAGCACAGCACCATAATTAGTTGTAGAACATATTTCAGAGTTTGACATGGGTTACAATTTCATAATTATAGGTTTTTACTTCTAGCTGCTCTAAGATACTGGAGACTAAAGGAGATCTCAATTTAATGATTCAGCACCCATATTCATTTGCTAAATTCTATCTTGACTGTATAACTCTACCATCACCTTTGATTTTTTCATCCTTCTCCTTAGGAGTGTTTGGGCTATGACAATTCTAAAGTTTTGATATTGGAAGGGTCTGTCACTAATATGGGGTAGGAAGATGGAAATTTCTGATGTTCTGGAGAGTCTGGGCCCTCTAGGTTTCATGACTTATCTGGACCAGGGACACATATGGAGGTTGTAGGTTTCTGGAAAGTTGCCCTACTGCATAAAGCCCTTATGGAATCTTATATATTGGCCTAGGTGTTCTTTAGGATTGGCTGGACTGGTCCTGGTTGGGGTTTGACAGGTTATAATAGGTAGCAAGGTCTACCTGAAGCTTGTGTAAGAGCAACCTCCAGAGTAGCCTCTTAATTCTATTTGAACTCTTTCTGCCACTCATACTTTATTAGTTACACTTCTTTTTCCCCCTTTTGATCAGGGTGGAATAAACCAGCTTTTTCTGGTATTCAAATTGTCATTCAAATTTGAAAAACCTTTATTAATATTTCTTCTGTATCATTTTTCTATCTGTTATTGAGAGAAGTATACCAAAATGTCCATTAAGTTTGTGGATTTGTCTAGTTTGCCTTTTAATTCTGTCAATTTTTGCTTTATATATTTTGACGCTTTGTTATTAGGGGCAGATGAATTCACATCTGTTATGTATGCCCTGTGAACTGAAACTTCTAGCTTTGGAAAAGTTCCCACTTTACCTCTGGTAATGCTTTTTGGCTAAACATAATTCATGTCCAGGGCAGGCAGGCCAAAAGTGCTCAGAGGTTGATGTCCAGTAGCAGCTCTCACCTCATGACAGATGAGGATAAATAACTTGTGTTCATCACCCTTTGGGTGGAACAACTCTGAGGCATATTCTATATCATTTCTCAGGCCTCAGTGGTGTTGAGTTCCAGGTGCTCTCATTAATGCCTCCAGTATTGATTTCCTTCCTTTCCTTTTCTCATCTCCCATCCCTTGCCAGTCCTTTCACTGGAGCTCCTAGGATTACTTCCCAAATAAACTATGTGTTCTCAAATGTTTGTGTTAGGTCTGCTTTGGAGGAAACCCAACCAAAGACAGTTTTATGTTTTATTGTTTTCAAGGCACATCTTTCTCCTTCTCTTTACTTCCATCTTTGTTATATCCTTTTATATCAGGCATGTCTTTAATAAGCTGTATAAGGTGTTTTTTTCCTATATTCAATATTACAATCCTTAGTCTTTTAATTGGACCATTTAGTTTATTTTCATTTAATGTACTTAATGATATATATGAGCTTAAGTCTTCAAGTTTGTGCCCCCTATTTTTTTTTTTTTCTATGCTTGGTTTCTCTTTCCTTTCTTAACTTTTTGTTTTAGATTGATTGGCTGTTCTTCATTCTTCTATATTCCCTCTATTAGTTTGATATTTGTACATTTTCTTACTCTTTTGGTGATTAGAAATTATCATAGTCATCTTATTAAAATTATTAAATCAGTTTTACTAGTTGAAGCTGTGGCTCATTGTTCATGTCTGACATTCATAGTGGTGTGGCTTTCATTCCTATCAGCAGTTATCAACTTTTCCTTAATTTTTATTACTCTTTCCTATTACTTGGTCTTAGCAGTTTATCTCCTTAGTCTCTTTAAGAACTTGTCTTTGTAATTCCTGTTCTTCTTTTCTATCCTCTTCCTAACTTCTCTTTCCCACTTTTATTCCTTATTGCATGATGACTATCTCCCCTGATTTGCCTGGGGATTGTCCCAGTTCATGCCCATTGTCTCAGTGTAATTACTGATAATGCCCCCTTACACTCTTAATGTATTCTGGTTTGGACAATGAAGGATTATGTGGTCACCCCACTTAGCGTATTCTCATAGCACTTAGACCTGCCTCTGTCATCACATGATTCACATGTATCATGCTGCATTTTAATCATTTTGTGGGTCTGTCCCCCTGAAAAGTTTGAGAATTTCTTTGTTTTCTCAAACTCTAGCATAGAACTGGCACATGGGATGAGCGCCCACATGTTCATTGAATATGTTAATGTTTTTGAAACCTTGCTTCTTTCATTCTTGCATGGTAGGCATTCAATAAATAATTTGTAAATTGAAGTGGATTGCTACCCTATATTAAAATGAAAAATGAACCCATAGAAAACTGCTCCTCTCTTTGCCGTCCTTTATTTGTGGTGACTAGCTCAGAGTTCTCATTTTTCCTCCAGATTTGTGACTCATTTTTTCCTCTTGCCTCACCCCTACCTATTACGATTCTTTGAAAACTGGAGGTATCCTTTTCAGGACTTCAGTGAGTGCCGTGGTGACCTGCTTTCCATTTGCTGAATGCTTGCTAGGGCAAGTGTGCCTCAATGATTAAAATCTGCTCCACTGCCCTCAGTTTCTGAGGTTTCCTCCACTCTATTGTCTGTTTCAGAAGGATTTTATCTTCCATCTTGTTTCTTCCTTTGAGACCACACCCCCTGTTGATTGCTTCATCTATGGCTGTGTAATTCAGGCCTCAAAGCCACTTTTGGTTGACACATCTTCTAGCAGCTTTCAGCTAATTGCTCCAGCATCCCACTACACTATTGTTTACAAGTTGGGATCAGCTATGCACCAGGAATATTTTCTGGGCCTTGTCATTTCAATCAAATACTGGAAAACTTTTCCCTTCTTCAGGAATTATAAAATCAAATTCTACTGGATTGAATAAATGGGCCATTCTTCTGTTGATGGCTGAAAACCATTCTTTATTCAGCTTTTAACAAACAATTATTGAGAGCTCAGTATAAGGAAAGTTAAAATAATTAGTGTGTCTGGGAACTTCCATGGAGGCTGTGGAGGTGAGCTGCTCAAATGACTTTCATGAGAACCTGCTGGGCGGGGTGTAGTTAGCTGATAGCCTCCAGCTACAGTGCCTCTGGGTTTGCCCTGTGTTCACTCTGCTAAAGCCACATTCTTCATGGGCTTCTTCCAGCTAGTGCCTAAGTATAGTATGATTACTTAGAGCCAGGCCATTTCTGCTCATCTCCCCTAATGGGAAATCTTTGCTTGGGTACACCCAGTGGCCTGGGTGAAACTTTCTCCAAGCTGTACTGTAGCCTGCTGTTCCCCCTACCCAATCTTCTTTCTTTCCTGTCCTTTTTTAGGTATCAAAATTGCATCATGATCTGAAGGCTTTCCCACCTGTATCTGCTTCCCTTAATTCTTCACAGGCATTTTCCCCAAGAAACCTCTTGTGTGACTAATTTCAGCTTGGCATCTGCTACTTGGAAGAGTCAAGACAACACATGTTCCTAGTCTGAGAGTATAGATGAAACATGCACAAATAACACAGAATGCTTTTCATTCCATTTCATTCTAACACTAAATGATAGAATTAAAGTATAATAGGGACATGCAATCCTAGATTTGAAAAGAGAAGTATAGTTTATATTTCCCATAGAATGCCACTTCCTTGAGGGCAAGGACAATGACAAATATAATTCTTCACTTATTTTATGTAACATATATCATGTGTGATAAATAAAAGCATTTAAGAGAAGAAAAATAATAATAGTAGAAGTAGTAGTAACATTACCAATTTATTGGGAGCCTTCTCTGTGCCAGCCTTTTGGTTCTTTGTATTTATATATTTTCCTAATGTTTGTAACAAGGTGAGGAAAGTGCAGAATGAGGTAGGTTAAATAGGTAGCTTGAGATCATCTTGGAGCTCATCAGCAACTGTGCCAGGGTTCAGATTCATGGACCTTTGGTGCTTTGAATTTCCCATGATACTATGTTATGTCTTAAAATGATCTTTAAAAATGGATTGGATCCTAAATTCTATGGGCAGTTTGAGGAGGACTCCTGCTTAATGGCTGGGAATAGGCTAGACTAGAATCTTGGCCCATCGTTCCTTCCATATTGCAAGCATTTCATGAGGTATTTTTAGAAATTTTTGGAAAAGAAAGGGTGTTATTTCTTCTTTCCTATTAGATCTTGTTGTCTAGAGTAGTAGAGCCAAAAAGCAGCACAGAAATAGGCCAGGCATAAAAGACCACATATCTTGATTCCATTTATGTGAAATATTCAGAATAGGCAAATCCATAGAGACAGAAAGTAAATTAGTAGTTGCCAGAGGCTGGGGACTTGGAGATTGTTAGGTACAGAGTGTCTTTTCAGGGCAATAAAAATATTTTAAAATTATTGGTGATGGTTACACAACTTTGAATACACTGAAACCATTGATTGGTTCACTTTGAAAGGGCAAATTTAAAATTTTATATTACATGAATTATATCTCACTTAAAAAATATGTATAAATAAAAGAAAGTGAATTATCACTCATTTTTTTTTTAACCTTGCCTTTTGAGAGCCTGAATGGCCTCTTAGTCTAAAATGTGTGCACACAAACCACTCTTTCAGACTACTCTTTCACAAGGTTTCAGAGTAAATTTGTTTGGATATAGTGTTTGAACCAAGCACCCAATCAAGTTCTCAGATCTGGATTTGGATCTAGTTGTTAGGCTCAGGTGATGCCCCAATGACACAGCAAGCAGGATGATTCCTATTTTCATAGGTGGAGCTTGAGCAATTTCTGTCCCTTGGTGCCTGACGGGGACATTGATTAGGGCATGGCTACACATCTATTTGGAACCCAGGAGTCGTGGTTGTGCTCTGTCAACACAACACACTTAGTTGGTGCCCACAGGGTGTGGGAACTTTCTGTTCTTGGCAGAGGTCAGGGAAGCTTTGACCCTCCCTGTAATTCCCCTGTCCCATGAGGAACTGCAGGGCTGGGCCGTAGACAAGGAGTCTTTCCATCCAGGTTCCACCTAAGTATGGCAGCCAGATGCTGAAAGGTTCTGGATGAGTTGGTTGTTGTATTTGTGCTTCAAGTTTTCTGGTTGTAGAAAGAGGTTAATGATGGCAGATCCAGATATGACTGTGGGAATAGAGTCTGAAGGGATCTTATTATCATTGTGTCCAACACAGACCTAGAGACAAGAAGTGACACAGGCAGCTAATGGCAGAGCTGGGACAAAATCCAAGACTCTAAATTCCTAGTCTAGGATTCTCTCTATTTCCGTTTGGTTTCTTATAAGAAGCTACATGATTGGAAAGTGGAAACCAGAATAAAGTGGTGGGAATTACTGTGATGGTTTTATGAACCCAGAACTTTCTGCTTTGCTATCTATAAAATAGATGCAGTAACTCCCCATTCTGGCTCTTATATTTTCTTTCTCTAGCTTTCTCTCTAAACTATTTTCTAGCAATCCTGGGGATAATTTTCCAAGTATTTCTGAAGTAGAACCTCAGAATTCAACTCACTTCATTTCTAGTCTATTCCACAAACACTTTTTGAGTATGTACCTGGTGTATGTTACAAGCATTATCTTATTTAATTATCACAATAACCATATAAAGTAGGTACCAGTTTTACATGTGAGGAAATGGGGGCTCAGAGAGGTTATGTAATAACTTTCCCAGCATCAGAGCTTGAAAGTGGCAAGTCAGAATTTGAACCCTAACCCCAGGAGCTGAACCCTTCATCCTTACCCTGTGACACAGTCGGAGCAGAGTTGGAATGTAATGTAGGATTCTTCTGAATCTCTTAAGTCTCTCCAAAGAGACTTCTTCTCTGGCCATGAGAACATGCTAGGTGCCTGGGATTACACTGGTCATTGAATATTTACTGAGTCCCTACAAGGTACTTAACACCCTGCCCAGCCCGGTTAGGAGTGCAGAGACACAGGGTCTAAGTCCTAGAGGATGATATCCCTGTAATAGGATGGAAGTCGTGAGAAAATAGTTTTGTGACCCAAAATTTGGGTACAGAACTTTTGACTTTGGAACTTGTGTTCTTTCTTCTACAAACCTCTTAGACTGATTTTGGCATTTATGCATAAGAGGATCAGCTCTGATAGCACCAGAACCTAAACAAACATCTTACACAATTTTTAGGGTCAAGTTTTGCCATCTTCTTTCTGACTGGAGATATCCTTTTGCTAAAATCTACTGTTATGTTGGTGCCAGAAAAAAAAATGTTTTGAGACTGCGATCCAAATATTTACAATCAACCTAAATAGAAATTTGGTACAAATTGAGTATCACACCCCACTGCCTACCCATTTTATCCCCTGGTAGCCTATATTTTAGATTCTAATGTTATGAGTTTGCTTATTTAATTAGTTCCTATCAGTGAGATCATATATTATTTGTCCTTTTTCGTCTGGCTTATTTCCTCAGCCTAATGACCTCAAGGTTCACCTGTGTTGTCGCATACATCAGGACTTCTTTTCTTTTTACAGCTGAATAACACTTCATCTATGTGTGTACCACATTTTGTTTATTCATTCATCAGTTTATCACTTGGGTTGCTTCCATCTTTTGGCAATTGTGAATAATGCTGCTATGAACATGAGTGTGCAAGTGTCTGTTTGAGTTCCTGCTTTCAATTCTTCTGGGTTTCAATTCTAGAACTGGGATTGTCAGGTCATATGGTAATTCTATATTTAGCTTTCTTAGGAACTCCCAAACTGTCTTCTACAGCAGACACACCATTTTACATTGCCACCAGCAATGAATGAGTATTCCTATTTCTCCACATCCTTTCCAACACTTGTAATTTTTTGTTTTTTAAATACTAGTCATTGTAATAGGTGTGAAATGATATCTCTTTATAGTTTTGATTTGCATTTCCCTAATAGCTAATGCGATTGAACATCTTTCTATGTGCTTTTTAGTTATTTTTATGTTCTCTTTGGAGAAATATCTAGTCAAGTCTTTTGCCATTTTTAAATCGGGTTGTTTGCCTTTTTATTGTTGAGTTTAAGGATTTCTTTATATGTTCTAGATATTAGACCCTTACTGAATATGTGGCTTCCAAATAGTTTCTCGCATTAAGTAGGTTGTATTTTTACTGTCCAGATAAAGTCCTTTGATACACAAAATTTATCTATTTTTTCTTTTGTTGCTTGTGCTTCTGCTGTAAAGTCTAAGAAACCATTGTCTAACATAAGATTCTGAAAATGCTTCCCTACCTCTTCTCTAGGAGTTTAATAATCCAGGCTTTAATATTTAGGTATTTGATTTATTTTGCATTAGTTTTTGTATATGGTGTGTGTTCTAGTTTGTAAGCTGCTGGAATGCAATATACCAAAAAATGGAATGACCTTTAAAAAGGGGAATTTATTAGGTCGCAAGCTTTCAGTTCTAAGGCTGTGAAAATGTCCAATCTAAAACATCCAAGGAAAGATACCTTGGTTCAAGAGGGCCAATGCTGTCTGGGGTTTCTTTCTCAACTGGAAAGGCACATGGTGAACATGGTGATGTCTGCTAGCTTTTTCCAGGCTTCTTGTTTCATGAAGTTCCCTGGGGGTGTTTTCTTTCTTCATCTCCAAAGGTCTCTGGCTGCGTGGGCTCTGTAGGTTTTTCCAAAATGGTTCCTTCTTAAAAGGCTCCAGTAAGCAATGCCACCATGAATGGGTGGAGACACCTCTCCATGGAAACCACGTAATTGAAAGTTACCACCCACAATTGGGTGGGTCATATCGCCATGAAAACAATAAAAAGCTCCCACCCAGCAAAATTGAATGAGGATTAAAGAACTTGACTTTTCTGGGGTACACAACGTATTCAAACTGACACAGTGTGAGATAGGGGTTTTCTTTCATTCTTTTGCATATGTATATCCAGTTCACCCAGTACTGTTTGCTGAAGAGACTATTCTTTACCTTCTGGATGGACTTGGAAGCCTTGTCAAAAATTGTTTGGCTGTAGCTGTGAGGATCTATTTCTGAACTCTCATTTTTATGCCTTTGGTTGGTATGTCTACCTTTGTGTCAGTACTATGCTGTTCTGACCACTGTAGCTTTGTAATATGCTTTAAAATCAGGATGTGTGAGTCCTTTAACTTCTTTCTTCTTTTTCAAGATATTTTTGGCTATTCAAGGCCACTTTCCCTTCCAAATAAAATTGATAATTGGCTTTCCTTTCTGCAAAGCAAGCTGTTGGAATTTTATTGGGGTTGCATTGAATCTGTAAATCATTTTGGGTAGAATTGACATCTTAATGATATTTAGTTTTCCAAACCATGAATATGGAATGTCCTTTCATTTATTTAGCTCTTCTTTTAGCAATGTTTCATGGCTATTTTTGTGGGTACAAATCCTTTATAATCTTGGTTAAATTAATTCCTAGATATTTGATTCTTTTTGTTGCTACTGTAAATGGGATTTTTTTCTTGATTTACTCCTCAACTTGCTCACTCTTAGTGTACAGAAACATTACTGATTTTTATATGTTGATCTTGTGCCCCCCACTTTAAGTGTTTTTTTATCACTAAAGGATGCTGTATTTTGTGAAATGTCTTTTCTGCTTCAATTGAGATGATCATATGGTCTATTCCCTTCATTTTGTTGATGTGGTGTGTTACAGTAATTGATTTTTTTTATGTTGAATCACCCTTTCATACTTGGGATAAAACCTCTCTTGCTCACAGTGTAATTCTTTTGATGTTGTATTGATTTGATTTGCAAGTATTTTGTTGAGGATTTTCGCATCTATACTCATAGGAGAAATTTGTCTGTAATTTTATTTTATTGTAGTATCTTTATGAGTTGATGCTGGCTTCATTGAATGAGCTAGGTAGTGCCCCTTTCTATTCTACTTTTTGGAAGAGTTTGGGCAATATCGGTATTAATTTTTCTTGGAATGATTAGACCTACTCTGAGACATACTAATCAGTATATCAAATGCCAAAGATAAAGAGAGAGTTCTGAAAGAAGCAAGAAAAAGTGATTCATTGCATACAAGGGATAAGACTAAGTTCTGTTTTCTCATCGGAAACCATGGAAGGGAAAAGAAAATGGTATGATATGTTGAATACACTAAAAAAGAAAAACTTTTTCTTGTGGTAGAATTCACTTGTGAAGCCACTTGGTTCTGGGTTTTTTTTGTTGGTTCATTCTCTTTACTTATAATTGGTCTGTTGAGGTCTTCTATTTCTTCTGGAGTCAGTGTGGGTTGTTTGTATGTTTCTAAGAAATTTACAATTACATCCAGGTTGCCAAATTTGTTGACATACAGTTGTTCATATTATCCTTTTATGATCTTTTTTATTTCTGTGGGGACAGTAGAATGTCTTCCCTCTCACTTCTGATTTTATTTGCATCTTCCCTCTTTTTTTTTTTTCTATATTGGTCTAGCTAAAGGTTTATCAATTTTACTGATCTTTTCAAAGAAGCAAGTTTTGGTTTTGCTAATTCTTTCTATTTTTTATTCTCAATTTCATTTACTCTGCCCTAATCTTTGTTGTTTCTTTTCTTCTGCTTACTTTGGGATTAGTTTGCTTTTCCTAGGACTTTTTCTAGTATCTTCATGTGTGAAGTTAGGTTTTGATTTTAACTCTTTCTTCCTTTTAAAATGTAGGGTTATAAATTTCCCTCTCAGCACTGCCTTCGCTGCATCCCATATGTTTTGACATGTTGTGTTCTTGTTTTCATTTGTCTCAAGACATTTACTGATTTCTCTCACAATTTCTTCTTTGACCCACTGATTGTTTAAGAGCATTTGTATAGAAGACAAATTACTATTGGGATTTGCATTTACCCTTTTAATTAACTTTTACTATGATCTTCATTTCCTCACACTACTTCAAGCCACTTTCTCCTGTCTTTTCCTTTTAATCTGCAGAACTCCCTTAGTAATTCTTGTCTGGCAGGTCTTTTATTGATGAACTCTCTCAATTTTTTTATCTGTGAATATTTTAAACATGTTTTGAAGGACAGTTTGTTGGATAAAGAATTTCAGCTAGAAGTTTTTCTTTTTTAGTGCATTCAATATAGCATATCGTTTTCTTTTCCCTTCCATGGTTTCTGATGAGAAATCAGAACTTAGTCTTATTGATCCCTTGTATGTAATGAATCACTTTTTCTTGCTGCTTTCAGAATTCTCTCTTTATCTTTGGCATTTGATATACTGATTAGTATGTTTCAGAGTAGGTCTATCAGAGTTTATTCTGTTTGGAGGTCATTGCACTTCTTGGACATGTATATTTATGTGTTTCATAAGAGTTGAGAAATTTTGGGCAATTATTTCCTCAAATATTGTTTCTTCCCCCTTTCCCTTCTCTTCACCTTTTGGTCACTCATGGTGCATATGTTTGTGTGCTTCATGCTGCCACTCATATACCTGAGATACTGCTCATTTTTTTCGATTTGTTCTTCTGACTGAATGATTTTGATTGTCTTGTTTTCTAGCTCACTGATTCTTTCTTCTGCCTATTCATATCTGCTGTTGTATGCCTGTAGTATATTTTAAATTTCTACTATTGTGCCTTTCATGTCCATAATTTTTGTTATACTTCTTTTTATACTTTCAACTTCTTTTTTTTTATGTCCATGCATTGTCTTCTTAATATCCTATATATTTATGCATATTTTCCTTCATCTCCTTTAATTGATTTAGAGGTGCTTGAATATCTTTTACTATGTGTTCCAACTTCTGAGTCTCCTCTGAAGTTTTAGTTTGTTCCCTTGATTGGGCCATATCTTCCTGATTCCTAGTATGGCTTGTAATTTTTTGCTGATATCTAGGTATATGATTATTTTGATGAATTAACTCTAAAAGTCTGTTTCTCCCTCTTGTCTAGGATTTTAGTGTTGATTGTTAAGGCTCATTTTTGACACTTGATCCAGAATAGCCCATATTTAGCTGTCCAGATTTTTCTCAGTTCTTATTCATCTGGTTCTTGCCCTGGATATGTAGTACAATTTTTAAGATTGTACTTTTTGTGCAACTGTTTCACCTCCAGAAGAGAGCTTCCTTTCCCCTGTTCCTTCTCTAGGAATCTTAATCAGTTCTGTTTGTTTTTATGCAGACTTTTCTTCCCATCTCCTATGATTTGTTAAAATTTTCTCCTTCATTCAGTGCCCCATTTTTCTTACACTTTTCATTTCTGGGACCTGACTTATCTTACAGGTTCCATTTAAACACCCCCCCCCCCCGTATTTTTTCCCTCTAAGGCTTTTCTTCCTTCTGTTTCTTCTCCTTTAGGATATCCTACGCAGGGTAGCCAGATAGTGTCAATCCAGAAAGGTGAGTCACTTCAGAAAAGTCTGTTTTGCCTTTAGGTGGGTTCAGCCAAGTGATATTAGATTGAATGAGGGCACAGCAGTTCTTGCCAGCATTTCTATGGTGATCTCTCTTTCATTTTACTTTTTCCCTGGGGACCTTTTTGTATGTAGCACTCTTCAGTGGCTTGTGTTCTTGGGTCTCTGTGGACTTTAGTCCCTGTGGCTGGATATCTGAGGAGTTTAATTCATTGCTGTGATTCACTCTACAGCTTCTGTCTATGATGGGACCCAGGCCGTGTTGCCTCTGTGCAACATCCAAGCTATGTAGGAGGACCAGATGAGGGAGAGGGAAGTGGGAATAGTCCACTGCTTCCAGACAAAATTTTCCTACCTGATATTTTCCTGTTTCTTCAATTTAATATTTGTGCAGTTTTTCTCCAGTTGCTACCATCCTCCTGAGTTCTAAGCAAGTGAAGTTGTCATTTTTTCTCCTAAACCTCTGGGGAGGCTTTTTCAGGGGCTATCTTATGTCACCTTGTTGATGACTTTCCTCCTATGATTCTATTATTTTTTATATTCTTAATGGAGCTTTTGGTCAAAGGGCCTGCCCAAGGTCAAGTTATCATAAGTACTTTAATAGGAAATATTCTTAATATAGGGTGCATAGTTCAAGAGACTAAGAATTTAACTTGCCCCAGTGTCCCCAAATAAGAGTACTGTTTGTTGGGAAATTTATTTCTCAGTTTTCCTCACAAATTCATGTCCAGTGCATATATTCAAGACATAGATTAAAGCTAGAACCTGAGAGAGTTCAAGTCCCAGGAAAAATTGAAATAAAATATCTCTGTGAAATTTCGATCCATCATTTCTTTCTGAGGCTGCTGTGGTTTGGAATAACAGTCATGACAAATACTAAGTAGACAGAAGCTGAATCTCTTTTTATAAAATTGGCACCCTTGACATTTCCTCTTATTGCATTTACAATATTATGCTTGGATCCATAAATGGTTAAAGTTGTAAGCTGTGGTGAAGAAGCATAATGGAGGAGGAACTTCAGAGAGTAGTGGTGAATGAAAGAATATGACCCCAAGATATGTTTCCTCTTTTGGGAGTGAAACTCCTGGGTCTTTGGGTAGGCATAGCAAAAACTTAGTTGTTATGAAACTGGGATGTTTGGTTTGGTGTTTACCCTGGAAATTCTATTCTCCCTCTAAAGCAGCCTTGAAATTAGGATGTAGAGCAGATGGTAAGAGTCCAGTTAGGTGAGTTCTGAGGGATGAAGGGAGAAAGAAACATGAAAATAGGTAGCCAAGATGATTCCAGCAAGATAAGCCACACCTGCTGAGATACAGAAAAAATGGGGAAATATAAAAACAGCATGTTGGGTTGGGACCCATATACTTTTCAACCAACTATGTAAATGTTTTTCTTGGAGTGTAGACTAGATGTTATCTAATTAGTCCCTTGCCTTTTAACTCCTAGCTGAGTTTTCTCATCTTCCTCCTCATATCTTTTACCCTCACTTATTTATTAACTAAAATCTCCCTATTTATACATCATCAGCACAGTACTTTACTGCTATAGTCTCTGATCTTATAGAGTTCATAATCACTTATTCAACCAACCAGAACAGAGGGATTTATGATATGAATCAAGAGCTCTGTTATTGCAAGGGAAGGAATTGGTAATTATGCTATGGGTGGAAATAGTAAGAAAGGTTTTGAAAAGAAGGTGGCATTAGAGAAAGAATAGCTGATCTCCACCATCACTTCTAACTTTTGAAAGTATGTAATTTTGCTTATTCCTGTCTTTCCTTTCTAGTCTCCAGAAGTGTATTTACTTATTAACAAACACTTAATATAAGGCTTGGCATGTTTCAGCACTGTTCCAGGCATTACAAATGCATACTCATTTAGTCTTCAAAATAACCCATAGGGGTATATGCTAATATAATCCTCATTTTATCTATGAGGAAAATGAGGCACAAAGAGGTTAAGTACTTTCCCAACTTTACATAGCTAGTAGTTGGGAAGCTGAAATTTGGACTGGGTTCTCTGGCTTAAGAGTCTGTGATCTTAACCATTATATTAGGTTGCATGGTTCTGAATTTGAGTTGGTGTTTTTCCACAGGGGAGAAAAATGGAATGATGGCCACAAGATCCAATTCTCATCAATTTCCTATTAGAAGGGATGAGTTCATTTTCTTTCTTTCTTTCTTTCTTTCTTTCTTTCTTTCTTTCTTTCTTTCTTTCTTTCTTTCTTTCTTTCTTTCTTTCTTTTTTTTTTTTTAAATAAGAGCCAATTGTTTCTAAGTGGTTTTTGAACTTTTATCATTCTAATTTTTCATTATGCAGGAAATGACTTGGAACACAGGATGAAATGAGGGAATAATTTAGGGTTCTTTCTAAAACTGAGACTATTTCTATGAAGCTAAAAGAAGGAGGCTGTTTTTGTGTTCTCTTGGGCTAAAGAGATGTTCTCTAGGGCTATTATGCTCTTTTCCTCATTATACTCCCATTCATGCATCCATCCCAACATTGCTGGTTGAGATGAGGTTATATAGTAATGCAGTCTTGGTACCTGGCATTAATGAGCTTAGAATTAAATTGAGGAGACTAAAAACACACCCCCCACGCACATGCACACACATCTACACACAATGCCTTAACCTTCAAAACTTAACAGCATGTAAGTAAGCACCCAAAAGAAGAGTTCAGGGAACTGAGAGATCAGTGGGTACATTTCATGGATGGGCTGGGTTGGCTAGATGGGGAAAAGGCAAATGGGATATACCTTATGCACCTTTGTGGATTATTAGAAGATTCTCTCATCCATTGGCTCTCTTTCAGCTGGTGCTACTGTATGTGAGAGTTCGTGGTCCATGAGGTTTTACTACCAGAGACTGATGAGCTACATACATGAAATTTCTGGCTCCTCCTACCACTTCTAGACTTGTATGAAATATCACATAGCTCTGGCTTCCTAAGCAACTCCCAAAGGGGCCAGAAGATACAGTCTAGTAGTGTGGAGGAATTCCTTAGGCTAAAGAAAGACAGAGGATGGAAAGAATTTTTGGAAATAAATATTTTTTCCTCTAATGGACTCATCTGGGATAGTTTCTCTGCTCAGCCTATCTGAAGACATCCTAGGTGGCTGAGCAGGTGGACCTGCTAATGATTGGTGGAGTCTGAGTTTTGGTGTGAAGGCCGTCATTGTTATGCAACATAGCTTAACGTTCTTCCATATTTCACTTCCTTTTTTCTTCATTGTTGTATCCCTGGAATTGTACATCTCCCATGTATTAGTTAAGGTTCTCTAGAGAAACCGAAGCAACAGGAAACACTCTCAAATATAAAATTTATAAAAGTGTCTCACATAAACACAGAGTCCAAAATCCACAGGGCAGGCTGTGAAGCTGACGATTCTGCTGGAGGGTCTGGATGAACTCCACAGTAGAAGCTTGCTGGCCAAAGCAGGAAGAGAGCCTGTTTCTTCTGAATCCTCCTTAAAATGCTTCCAGTGATTAAAGTAAGCATCACTCATTGCAGAAGACACTCCCCTTGGCTGATTACAAATGGAATCAGCTGTAGATGCAGCTGATGATCATGATTTAATTCTATGAAATGTCCTCATCACAACAGACAGGACAGCACTTGCCCAACCACACAAACAGGTACCACAATGTGGCCAAGTTGACACATGAACCTGACCATGACACCCAATAAAATAAAGCTGTAATTTCTGCCTCAGGTTCTGTTTTCTAGAAATCCTGGAATAAGACAGATGAGTGGACCATCTTTGTAGAATATAGGATATACAAAGAAATAGTCTGAATTGGGAATTTTTATGTTGAAATTAGTCTATATCAAGCTTTGGAGGGCTATGCTGATGGCCATGTGGATTCTTTGAAGGCATTTGAGCAGAGGAGTGATATGATAAAATAGGATTTAGGAAGGTAAATCAGGTAAGAAAAGAAAATTGTCATGGTGTCAGGTGGGCGGAACTGGGCAGGAAGAGTAGTTACAATTTCAATGTGAGGATGAGGATAGGACCACACTGTAGGAATTTAAATGGTAGATGAAGAAGGTTAGGATGGCTTTGGCCATCTTGATAAAAAGGGAAACAAAGCCATTCACTAGAAGTGAGTAAGAGGAAGGTAAAACTTGGGGAGGACAATGTCAGTGTACCTTCCTGAGATAGGGGCTCCTGAAGATCCATGGTTCTTTTAATCCAATTTTGTGACTGCAAACTTATTACAGGTGGGGTCTTTTGATTAGGTTGTTTCTATGGACATTTGACCCAACCAATTGTGGTTGTGACCTTTTGATTAGATGAGATTTGACCCCACCAATTCAAGGTAGGTCTTAATCCACTTACTGGAGTCCTTTAAGAAGGAGATATTTTGGAGAAAGTTCAGATGCTCAGAGACAGACAGAAGCTCACAGATGAGGCCATTGGAACCAGGAGCTGGAAGCAACAAAACCTGGGAGCAAAGGACCAGTAGACATTGTCATGTGCCTTCCCTTGTGACAGAGGAACCCCAGACATGATTGGCTTTTCTTGAGTGAAGGAATCCTCTTGTTGATACCTGATATGGACATTTCCATGGCCTTAGAAAGGGGATTTACCTAACAAATTCCCTTTGTAAAAGCCAATCCATTTCTGGTATATTGCATTCTGGCTGTATTAGTGAACCAAAACATTGGGTCTCATTGTTTCTTGATGGGCCTGGCTGTGTGGCTCTGGTTTTTCTATTCTCCATCATTATGCCCACAGGATTCCCACAGAATTTCTCACTTCATGACTAGTTTGTATACTATAAACAAATTGCCAAAAGATCGATCAGGAATTTGCAGGGTCAATTCAAATTTTTTTGTTTGCTAATTAAAACCATATTATAGAAACTTTTATTTACAGCACTTTTAAGGAACAAACAGATGAACCCTGTGGTTATATAGCAATTGGTTTTCTTCTGGTTGTGAAGCCAGAGTAACCACAGGACAGTCATGTAGTCACGCCTTTTGTTTAGATCTTACTGCTCATGAGAAGGTAGAAGAGGGCTGAGATAACAACCTATGCTTTTTGAAATAGGAAAGATCAGGAATCAGAAATGAAAAAGGTGAAGTTTTTTTTTTATCCTCAGCTACATTTCAAAATATTTTTGACTACTTTTTCAATATTTTATACATTGGCCAGTCACTGAAAACTTTGTCATGTAAAAGTTTCCTCTGTTCAAGATTGCTTACCTAGAAAGAAAATACCTTGCCTGAGCATATTTTATATGCTGAGCAGATAGGCAGAGATAAATATAAACCAGAGGAGAAAATGTGTCTACATAGGCTCTGAGTTGAGAACATTAAAGAATCCTTAACTTAAGAAAACAAAAATGTGGAAATGGATCTCATAAGGAAAAAAGGTGATTTGTTGTGTGAGGTTGTGGTTTCCAACGACTTAGAATGTCGTCTGACTAGTGACTCAGATCGGAGTCTGCTTTGACTCAGCTAGCTAGTCTTTCTGTGGTGACATGGTTTATAAGGTGGGTCTTTAGTCAAGGGGTAGTAGTCTAATAGTGGCATCCCATGTGTCTTTTGCTTTGAAGCGAGGATCCTGTTGCTTCTGAGGAGATACCACTTACCTTTGAGCTCCCACAACTGCTCTTGCGGAGATCCACTGTGACCCAGAGATGCATTTCTCAGCAGCCTTTTGGCTGTGTGTATTGGTAAAGAGTCAGCTGTTTGTCATCAGTAACCAACTGGTTTCAGTTTCATCACCAGAAGATTTTAGTTCCTATGCGAGTTAAGAACAGCTTTTAGAAATTAACTGAAGACTTGTGGGAGCCTGGACAGTACAGTTAACACCACATTGTGTCATGGGTGGGAGGCTGAACAGCCTTGGTTGGGGAGTTTCGAAGTAGTGGTGTTGGGGGACGGGGGAGCATTAAACTTTGAAGCAATGGAAGATGCGTAAAATGCCACCTCAGCAAGGAACTGTGAAGAGAGAGGTACAATGAACACATGGTGGAAAATCGAACTAGATACAGTGGTTTTTTAACATACTTCCACACACAGGAGAAAGTATGTGCTGTAAGTTGCCTCCTATAACCATACAAAACATGCCAATGCTAGGGGCTATGAAACTGCTCAAAATACTGCCACAAGGGCCACAGGGTCATGGACCCTCTCCAGGCTTAACTTCCTTTCTTCTACCCACTTCCAATTTTTCCACACAATGGCTTATCTCTATCGCTGAACTGTTTGGCTTTCTCATCTTGCCTAGGCCCATTGGCATTTGGCTTTGGTCTATTTTATTTGACCTGGCAATCTCATGGGATACTGCCCATTAGAATTGTCTCTTGGCATCATAAATCTCATTCGTGGTCTAGAGGTTTCCTGTATCTGTGTTGCCCATACCCTAGGACATACATGTCCAGTGTTTACAATGGGCCCATTGAGAAAACTTTCTATGAAAAAGCAAAACCAAAATAAAACTCAACTAACCAACCAATCAACTTACCAAAATCCTCAAAGCATCTTTTCCTATGGAGAATGTTTGCTGTGACTCCAAGCCAGGCTGCTTGGAAGCCCAAGCCAATTAACCCCTAGAGGAATTTCCCAGGCTGTAGCCACTGCTTACTACTTCAGCTGCAGGTGAAAAAGTGCAACTGAGCCAGCAGGCTACCTTACAAATGCTCAGCTGACCCCTGAGCCTTGCTAGGGACAGCCCTGATCTAATTTTGTCTCCAAATTTACAGAACTGACATCTGCAAGATGCTTGTGAGTTGCCTACAAAGAACCGGTATTTGCTTTGGATTCAAGGATTTGCCAATCTGTGTCATTTTTACATACAGATTTGCCAATCTGTGTCATTTCTTCAAAACTTGCCAACCGACGCCTTCTTGTTACATCTGGTAGTGTTTGTTTAATTCTCTTCTAAATACCATTCCATGGGAATCTGTGACATACTTTCTTTAAATTCTCCCCTCTCTTTCACCTCTTACCTAGTGGTATTTCCTAAAGCCTGGCCCTAGGTCTTCTGATAATCTCTTTTTATACTTTCTTCTCTAGAGGATAGGTTTACTTTGTGGTCCCAACTCTCACTTTGTAGATAATACTTGCTTCCATTTTTCCAGCCCCAGATTCTCACCTGAGCTCTAATACTGCATTTTCAGCTGCCTATTTAGGTGCTTTTATTTCTTCAGAAATTGTTATATACAAGCTCGAGCTTATTTCCTTTAAAAACTTCCCCAACTTCTTCCAGTCCTATATTTCTAGTCTTAGAATAGGTATTTTTCTTTCTTTTTCAATTCCTATATACACATTCATCATTTTGTCCTGTTGGATTTTCTTTTAAACTGTTTCCTTACTTTATGTTCCCTTCCTTTCCATTTTCATTGCCATCCTCAAAACCTAATGTTCTCAAATAACCTCTTATCTTCCTGCTGCTAAATTTATCTACTCCAAATATCATTTCTACTCTGAAACCATTTGTCACTCTCCATAGCCTACAAGGCAAAGGAAAACCTCTTAGCCCAGTGTATCTAGCACAACTCATGTATTTGATTTTATCTTTCTTAGCAGTAGTTGGGGAGATTGTGGATCCTGGGAGGCCCAAGAGAGGTAGGAATAATAAGGAGGATATGGCGCATGTTGTAAAGGCAGAAGTTACCTTACTAGTGGCAGGTTTTTCAAGTTTAATATTGAGCTGGGGCATTGCTTCATCAAAGTTGGGTGCAGGGAGTGAATTCAGGCACCTGGGTTAAGAATTCTGGTGTAAGCTCCAGGATAAATACTTGGTCCTTGTTGTGCTGATGCCAAATAAAATGGGAAGATGGAGAATAGAAACGAGATTATTCTGTAGCAGCCTGCATTTGCATTAGACAAAGAAGAAAGAGTTGAAGAGATGCAGGGTTATGTGACCAGGTAGAGGTTATTTTTCCCATTCCTTAAACCAGCAGTGAGGCCTTTCCTGACCAACCTTTCCTCCTCTCTGATTTTTCTACATAGCAGTTATTCACCTCTGACATATTCTATATTTTACTTGTTCATTATTCCACCACCCCACCAGAATGTAAGGTTCACAATGGAAGGAATTTTTGCCTGTTATGTACACTGACTGCAGTTTCCCCAGCTCTCAAAACCATAACTTGCATGAAGTAGATGCTCAGTAAATATTTGTTGAATGAATGAATAGGTGGATTCCCTGGTATTAAACCTTATTTATTTACTCATTCATTCATTTATCAGTTAGAATGATACCTTCTACCCCTTAAACACGTTAAATTTATTTCTCTTCTAAATAGTTATTTATGCAAGAAAGTCTGCTTTCTCTTTAACTATCCAGATTCCATCTCCATTTTCAGGTACTGGCTTTGTTGCATCATCATTGGGAAGCCTTTTCCAGCATCCCATCAGTTAGTTATCTCTCATCCTCCCTGAAGTTCTTGCTCTTTGGATCTCTTGGGAGTTAACACAAACTGAGAGGCTGGCGTGTATTTTTGCTCAATGCCTCTCTCTGACCCTTTCTGAACTTCATCTTCCCTTACTGTCAGTATCATATCCCTTAGCCCTTGATGGCATTTACTTCAGGTATATACATTTCACTCATTCATGCATTAGTCTAGTACCCTGGGAAACATGTCTCTAATGCCATGGGAAATAGGGTGTTATACCTGTTGAATGTTAAACTATGGGAAACAGAAATAAATTTGGCCCACTATAAGACCTTAAGGAAATCATAGTCTAGTTAGATTGTAAAGTAATTAAAATTTAAACTCCTTAGAGGTAGAGACCTCTTTAAATAAATATATTTTGTGTGTTTTCACCTTACTTCAAATAATGCTAGGTACTTAGAGACCTCAATAAATTTCTTGAATTATGGAAGTGTAGAACTCTAGCATCAACAGGAATTTAGGGTTTCCTAATCTAATTATCTCATTTTATGGTTGACAGTACAAATTCAGAGAAGCTGAACAATTTTTCAAGAGTCACACAGCTAACTAGAGGAAGACGTGGGTTGAGAGAAACCAGGGTCCTTAACTCACATGTCAAACATTTTTTTCTGTCTCTTGGTATCATTGTTAGAAAAACAATGCAGAAAACCAGGACGACTTATGTAAAAATAACTTTAAGAATACTGATTGAAGTCCTGTAAGAGTAATATTCAGTAAAATGAAATATCCAATATGAAAGTGCTTAATATTCCTTGGGTGCTCTCAGTGTGTAGATTTAGAGGATATTAAAGAATCTCTGGGAATAAATGCATCACACTTAGATGCTGAGTGCTGTTGTTCACCAGTGTGTGACCCTGCAGCTTAGAACAATCGTTCAGCAATACTCAAGATTGATTGAGTACCCAGAAACTGGTGGTCCTTCCATAGCTATTTCTAGTTTTCTTATTTTCTAACTCGGGCCTCTTGCTTAATCCTCTTTGCTTCTATTTAATTAATAGACATCTCTGATAAGTGAGAAACTGAAATTTTAGTAGACACACTTCCCTGCTTTCTCTTGGGCCATGTATAGATTATGTGGCAGCATACACAAGAATCTCACGATGATTTTGATTTGCATAATCTATCTCCCTTCTGGATCTGAGAACTTTATCCTTAGCCAGGCTAAGTCTTCACTCACTCTTTCTTTCAAGTTCTGGAGCAATGGGCCAGTTGATATTTGGAGAGGGGAAGGATTTGGTGACAGAGAAGATTTCTTCCAAAGTAAAGTCTAAGAGAAGGTGTTCGAGGTAGATATAAACCATCACAGGTCTCTGACTCACTTTGAGCTCTAGGGAAGTTTCAGCATCTCTTTGAAATTAATTTAATTCTAAAGAGTTTTTCTGATGGGAACGTTGTGAGGAGAAAACCAGTTGAAGACTCAATATATTTGAAAATATAAATTCATGTATGAAGTATGGCTGGAAGCTATATGTTTTCCAATAATGAGTGAGATTAAAAAATAATGAACTGACCACAGAGATTTGAGAGTAGCACGTAAAAGAAAAATTGGGGTGAGCCTGTTGTGAACCAGATGATTGTGATATCATTTTACTCCTTTCCCATGGCCGTCACATGATGTGTGACAGGTAAGGATTTCTACTTAGAAATGGAGCATTTCTCAAAGCTCTTGGGGAAATTCCTCTCCCATTGATCTAGGGTCTTACTCCCTTTGTTCAGTTATTAGAAAATGCCCTATGATTTTTATCTCCAGAGATGTACGATTGCTTACCATGAACAATAACTCACTAGGCAGATTTGGTCTGATCTTCTGAGAGGTTCTAGCTGTGGGAGAGATGGAAAAATCTACCACCCAAAGGCACATGAGGCTGCATTAGATTTGAAGGATGGGGTCAGGAACAAAGGCATGTAGACAGTGGGTTGAAAAGCTGGTTTGGAAGTGTGGTTTATGTGTGGTTAGGCCTCGCTTGCTGCGTGGATGGGCATCCTTGGACAAATTTCATCCTTTTACCTTTGAACTACATTATATGCCAGGCTCTGTGGGTAGCTTACTTTTCAGATGAAGAAAACTGGCAGAGCTTGGGTTGGTGGCTTGCTCATGATCAAAGAGGCAAACCTGCAATCTTTGATACTTTAGTAATGGTGGTGAGATGAGAAGAGTGGTGATGCTTCATGCGTTGAGCATCTCACCTCCCAGCAGCAGGTTTTTACGTTGGTCCCCTTTCAAACCAAATGCTGACAATTTCATTTTAATCATAGGGCCAATTACTTTTTACACATTCAAGCAGATTATGCAAAACTGCAACTAACAATATGTGAAATGTTTATCTGGGGGAGATTGGTCTTTGCTGGTGTTCAAAAGCTGTAGAAATTTTCTGGTTTTAGTCCTTGAATGAATTAGAATGATGGTCACTCTATAGGTAAACTGAAACAAACTGCCTTCATCCTAGTGGGGCTTTTATAGACGATGACTTTTATCATTCTTACATTATTAGAGTACATAAATGAGATGAAAGACAACAGGAAATGTAGCAATGCATACTTACTGGTAGAAGAAGATGCAAGCAGGAGGCGTCCTGTCAGGTCCTTATTTTTATGCTGTTCAGTGAAGCAATAAATGCTGTGGAATCAGCATTATAAAAACCTTTTCCAAGTGTTTCATCTGGATCTGGGTCTAACCCAGGCACATTTTGATGCAAAGAGAGGAATCATCTAATGTGATATTTTCACTCACCCCTACCATTCCTTCTTACTGTCATGAACAAAGAAAGTTTTGAATTGAAGAGCAGGATTCACTAATTTGAACCTGGAATTCTGGGTCAAACTGTACCCCGACACATTTTCCATAGAGCAAGTTCAAATTCCTGGATGGCTGGACCAAATTGTTCTCCCGAGAATGGGAGTGACTCAGCATTGACAAGCCTTCTGGAATTTCTTCTCTCTAGAGCAGGACCAACCTCTGAGTCAAGACATAGAATCTTGTCCGAATCCCAACTTTGGCTCTTTTGCTTTAAGGTTGAGAGAATTCATGAAGGTGAAAAAGGGTCTATTTTACTCCAGAAAGAATTGAAATTATATTGGTATTCCATTCACCATGGGGATATATATTTCAGTAAGACAGGATGAGAAAAGCTTCCTGAAGGCAGGGGTGGGAGAGATGTTGGTCAGTCAAGAGTGTTGGTGAGCTTAAAGATGAGAGGAGGACTGACTTGTGAGCTCTCGTCAAGAGGAATGAATGCAAAGTGTTAGTATTCCCTGTTATTTACATTTTTCATTGCAAATACCTTCACTGTGAATAATAGTTTCAATAGGGAAGACAGAATGAGTTCAGACAAGAAGGTCAGGAGTTATGACAGGCAGAAGAAAAATGAAGCCTAACATCAAGGAGGTGTATCATCACTATTGTGTTTTTACATTGATCTACATGTATCTACTTCTTTTCAAAATTCTGGGAAATCATCCAAGAAATAGCACACATATTCTGACTTTGAAGTAATGGATGAATTTTCATGACTACTATAAGGAAATAAGCTTTATAATTTCTTCTCACTGTACAAGGCACAGTGGTATGTACTGTAGGTTATCTAGTGTTTATTTCCTTGAAACTTCATAGTAGTGAACAATTTGCTTTTATTTTAAAATGTGTTTGGATTTTATGAATCATGCTAAAGGCTTTAAATCAGAAATCCTTTGAATGACTGGGAAAAGTGGAAATACTTGTGATTAATTAACAACATTTACAGCTTTTTAGAACTGTATTTCAGTAGACCTGTAAAGGCATTATCTTATTCACCATTCGAGATATTGTCTTGTTATTGGTATTGCAAGCCAATTATCAGTAAGGTAGGACACTAGTTGACTCAGAAGTAAAGGTGATAATATTTTGTGTGGTTACCTTTCTCTTGAACTAGCAACATCTACATCAATTGAACTTCTCCTTTTTCTTAATATAGATTTTGTGCCTACATTCATTTTAGTGCAAATGCTACAATAATAGCAGTATATGCTCATATTGTGGGAGATGTGATAGTAAAAAGGAGACTCTGGATCAATGAAAAAGCCTTGAGAAGACAGTGAAAGGAAGTCATTGACAAAAACATAGAAGTTCACATTGGGTGTGATGGTGGAGGAGGAGAAATAAAATTATGACCACCTGTGAAAGGAATTATGAACAAGTTGCCCTGCTGATATATATATATTTTTTATCCTGCTGATGGTTTTAATGAAAGGAATGTAGGTGATGGGGACATCCAATGGAGAGAAGCATGGCAGGCAAGAGTTATTAGATGACCAATACCATTGTGGTATCTGGGAAGAGAAGATATCAAATCCTGAACCATCAAAGCCAGGGTCAGTGCTAATAGGAAGGAAAGATGGTGGTATAGATGTGGGGCTCAAGGAGAGTTTTCCTGGCTACCTCCAAGACTTACCATATGATGTGTAAGAAGGTATTCTATGGAAAGAGTAAGCCAACTACCCATTGAAGATGTGGCTAACACAAGTGTGGGAGAGGATTGAAGATAAAATTTGCAGTGATGTTCCAGGAAAGTTAGGAGACTAAATCCAGGAGCCAGTGTACCCAGGACCTTATGTGTTCTGTTGGGGAAAGGAGGGAGACATTGCTACTTTTAGCTAAGGAGAGTAGGTTTTACTTACTAAAGTTGTCCAGGAAACTTTGGCATATACTTGCAGACTATCTTTTAACGTTTGATTATATGATAATTTTGTATTTTAATGAAACACTTTGATAAAACTTCCTGGTAAGGGAATTTGCCCCATATTACAAATGTTCCCCAGTGCTGGGAAAGGGAAATTTCCAACTGGCAGCATTCCATAATACTGGTTACTTGGAAAAATTAATATAACAAATACAGTGATTTAGGTTTTGTTTTGAAATCAAACATCCCTTACCATGCCCCCCCCCAAGAAGAGTCAGTTCAATTGTTTATGGTCACTGAAAGGTCAGTTTCATAGAAGGTTGAACTGCAGCATAGCCTGTATATAATGTATTTTGGAGAAAGCTTGTGTGAGCTCTTTATTCCTCCTCTCTTCAAACCTCAGAGAATCAGTAAAAAATCTTAGTTTGGAATAAACAGTAAAATCTCAAGTGAAGCCTAGAGCCATTTGAAAAACACTCTGTTGGCCTTTCTTCAGGAGTGTGTGCTAATGAATGCCTTGGGCCCTTTCTCCACTGCTGGAATCATGGTATTGGATGAGCAATAACTCAGCCAGCCAGTGCTTTGCACACAATCCCACCAAAGCTAGCACTGTGGAAACACACAAGAACAGGTTGTGTGCGATGAATTCACACTCAGGAGTGTTTGGATTGGGAGTCATACTATCTAACAACCATGAGAGACAGAAAAGAAAGTCACTAATCCATTCTAAATGGTGGGAGAAGACAAAAACAAAGTGCAGAAAATTAGAAAAATAATTATCACCAAATTTAAATGAAAACCCTTATAACAAAAACTGGACAGATGAATCTGACCTTCAGCTGTGGAAAGAGATCATTTTCATGAACTGAACTGAAAGGGCTAATTTACATTTTTTCTTTTTTTTTTTTTTTCAGTTTTCAACAACTTTAAGTAGAAGTCTGGTTCTACATGGGTAGCTTCTTTGTCTCTCTGAAAAAGGAAAATGGTCAGCTTTACACACCTGGATGTAAGCAGCCAGTCAGGTGATCTTTGTGAGATGTATGACTAAAGTTCTCAGATCAAGTCTTGTTAGTAAAGGGGGCATTTGGGGGTTTGCCCCGAGGAACAATTTTATGATTTGCCTTGTGGAGGGATTTCCTTCCCAAGATGAACGTGACTGACACTGAACTTGCTGCAGGACCCTTCTAAGAGGTGGTGAGGACAATGTGCCTTGTAGGCAGTTAGTGGTTGGCAGAATAATGCCCCCACACAAAGATGTCCATGTCCTCATCCCTGGAATCTATGACTTTGTTAGTTTACATGGTGAAAGGGAGTTTGCAGATGTGGCTAAAACCTTGAGATGAGGGAAATTATCCTGGATTATTATATGGTCCAATCAATCATGAGTCCTTAAAAGCAGAGAATATCCCCTTGGCTGTGTTCAGAGAGAGAGTGATGATGGAAGAAGGTTCAAATAGATGTGATGTGAGAAGGACTCAACCCACCATTGCTGGCTTTGAAAATATAGGAAAGGAGATACCAGCTAGGGAATGTGGGAAATCTTCAAAGGTGAGAAAAGGCAAAAAAGGTGATTCTTTTCTTGAGCCTCCAGAAACGAACTCAGCTCTCCTGACACCTTGATTTTAGCCCCTTGATGCCTATTTTGGACTTCTAATGTGCAAAACTGTAAGATAATAAATTTGTATTTTTTTAAGCCACAAAGTTTGTGGTAATTTGTATAGCAGCAAAAGAAAACCGAAGTAACATTGCAGTATGTCAACACCATCTCTTTGTTGTCTACTGCTGTTTTGTTTTATGAATTTTATCTAAAGAAAACTATACGTTAAGCCAACTCTTTAAGGAAAATCTTGAACATAGAATGAACATGATTTTAAAGGATGAAATAAGTAAGCAGACCTACCAAGTAAATTCATTAACAAACGAATTCATGTATTTACTCTGTTCAGTCACAGTTCTCTTGGAACCCCTACTGTCAGGCAAACACTGTATGAGGTTCTGAGAGTAAAACCTGAATGAAGACCGATTTCATCATTCCCTCAAGTAGTTTTAAGTCTTTTTTGGGTGGGTGGGGGGCACTGACTATAAACAGGCAATTCCAATGTGTCCTCGCAATGGATATTTACAGTTCATTTTCCTCTACCAACCTAAGTCAGTCACCACTCCTTCATCCAATTTCCAATTTCCGTAAATTTGTCTAAATTGGTTATCTTCTACTGTCCCTTCTCTTGTTCTTTTTTTCATTCCTGAAGGGTCATATGGCTTATCTTCTGTGTATTATTTTATTTATTTATTTATTTATTTAGTTTTTACATGGACAGACAATGGGAATCGAACCTGGGTCTTTGGCATGGCAGGCAAGAGCTCTGACACTGAGCCATTATTGCTCTCTTCTGTGCATTATTGATCTTTTTTTTTTTCTTTCTCTTAGGAACCTATGAAGTATGACTGTGCATTCTTTTTCTGGAAAAATGAATCATAAAACAATCATTCCTGGTGCTAAGTACTAAAGTAGGAGGAGAAAGCTAGCTTTCTGAGCTTTCTTTAGTTCTAGAAGGTGAGATAGGCTTCCAAAACTTGCCTTTAAGTTGGCATTTCTTTCTGCTGAGGTAGTTCAGAATAACTTGGAATCAATGAAGAACAGAAATAATGCAGTAAATAAAATAATAATCTGGGTTGTATTTTTGTATTGTCACCCATTATTTTCTAGAGATGTAAATCCCAAGGGTCTTGGTAGATTCTGTTGGTGAAGGCAAATCTTTCCTCACCAGTGGTTGGCTTTCTAAATTATGAGATATGTCTGCTCAGGAAAGAATCTAGATCAAGAATAACTAGATTAAGTCTCTGAGACTCTTTATTTCCCCTTCACTTGTTGACACTATTGATAAGGGATGGTGGCAGGCAAAGAGAAAAATAAATCTAGTACCAAGCAAAAATATCTGGAAGACTTAAAACTGTAGAATTCTCTGCCTGTAAATATCTAGTCAAATATTTTTGTCTGGAGGGATGGTCTTTAATCTCCTTCCTGTGTTTTAAGGTGTCCTTTTCAAACTGTGGCCTTGATTTTTACTGATTAAACTGTGCTTCAATTGGCCAGAAAGAGAAAATGAAAAATGGATACCCTATAACTTATTCGTCTTGTGTTGGTCCTCCCTTTTGATTTCTGTCGTGATATGTCTTTGTGAGTCTAGTACATCTGGATAAGCTCTTCAGGGAGGGTACAGTGGTTCCTGGATGGGAGCATACAGATGTGGCAGATGAATGACAAAGAAAGTGTGTTGACATGAATCTATCAGGGAGATGATTTGTGGCCATGTGATGAAATGTACAGATGTTAATTGCTCTTTCTCTTCGCACGCATGATTGCCTTGATGCCCTACCCCTTCTCTCACCCTCACCTTGTGTGCAGGCCGAGAATACATGACAGATGTTACAGATACGATGTACGGAGAGGGTGCAGTGTGAGAACAAAGGAGCTGGGAGTGGATGCATGACACATCAGAGGAAGAGTAAGTGGCAAGCCTGGGCAAAGGAAAGGAGTTCTTTTTAAGGCTACCAGGGCAGGCAACTTTATGAGGCTGAGAGTATCATAAAGCCCTGGAGGCAAGGGTATAAATTTGGTGTGGGATTGTCTTGTCTTCTATCTTGCACATGAAGAAATAATTTTACCTATTCTGAAGTCTCAAGTGTCTGGTAAAGGAATTCCATTTGGGAAGAAAAAAGTCAGAACTTTTCCTCACCCCCTAAATAATATGTTCATGGAAACTTCCATGCTGAGGCAACCTGTCAAGTTTAGAACAGTTTGATCATCTAGAAAGAGAGAAAAGATAGAGAAGAATGCCAGGACCCAGCCCTGGGACACTCAAAATTTAGACATCCAGAGAAGATGTGGGGTTTGCAAAGATTACATAAAAAGAGAAACCATAGGGGAATGGAGAAAAGGCAGGAAAGAGTGGTTTCCACCAAAGCCAAAAGAAGAGAGTTTCAAGGAGAGAACTGTGGACAAACGGGGAAATAGAACAATGTGTGCAGAGAGTCATGTCTATTGGGTTTTGAAATGTGGATTAGTTTCATTGGCATGATGTGGAAGGAAGCCAGAATAGAATTACCTACATCAGTGGATAATTGATTCTTTATGTCTGCACATATTGTTTTGAGTGTGTATTAGACATTATAGATGTTGGGGAATCACTGGTGAATAAACAGACATAATCCCTATTTCCATCGTGGCTTATGGGAAGAGGCAGGTAAAAAAAATTAGAAGGTCATTTTATCAGGGGAATAGTGAGCAAAATGGAAGAGATTATTTAAGAGAAACCCACAAGAAGTAACTAGGGGCCAAATCACATAGGACTTCATAGATTATGGTAAGAGATTAAAATTCTATTCCACATGTGATGGGAAGAGATCAGAGAGGTTTTTGCATGGGTGCAATGTTATTTGATTTTAGATTTGATTTGATTAGTTAGTATTATACCCACCACAAATATAATCAACTTCTTCAATATATGGTGGTGGGTATAGTAGTAACAAATATGTGTACAGTGCTTACCAACATAACTCATTTTCTACCTACAATAACCCAATGATTTAGAAGCTACTATTAGCTTTACTTTTCCTACAGATGAAAAAACTGAAACACAGAAAGAATCCAGTATAAGAGTAGACTTTTTTGTTTGTTTTTACTTTTTTTTATCTATTAAGAAAAAGAAATAAAAAGAAAGCAGAAAAAAATTCAATGTTTATCAGCTGAGGATAAAGGAACAAGGAGAAACAAGTGTGAAAAGTGGATAGATTGGAAGTATGGGATAGCTGTGCCCTGGTAAATGTTTAATGACTTGCTTTCCTCTAAAAGCTTGTCTTTTACATTCAGATTTACAATCTGTGTGGTGTTCTGCATTTAGATTCATTTGATGACTGATTTCCATTTCGTGAAATGTATAGATCTTAAATGTACAGGTGAATGAAATTTGATAAATGCATTCACCTATTCAACCTACAAGCCTATCAAGATATAAAATGTTTTCATCATCCCAGAAAGATGTCTCAGCTCCCTTTCCAGTCGTCTCCATCCCCAAATCAATCACTTTTCTGGTTTCTATCATGATAGCTTAGTTTTACCTGTCCTATAACTTCTTAAAAATAGAGAAATAAAGTATGTAGTTATTTGGTGTGTGTGTCTGCTTTCTTTTCACTTAGCATGATTATTTTTAAGATTAATTCTTGCTGTTGTATGTATCAATAATTCATTCTTTTTTGTTGCTGAGTAACATGCCATGGTATGAATATATCACAGTTTACTCCCTTCTTTCCTGAGCTGTTCCAGGTTTGGCTACTACTGATAAAATTAATGTGAACAATCTTGTATAAGACTTTTTGTGAGCATGTTCTCATATCTTCTGGATAAATACCTAGGAATGGGATCATTGAGTAATATTTAAGGAATTAACAATTTTTCATTTTATACTTCCACCTGTAATATATGGAGTTCAGTTGCTCTTTGTCCTTGCCAATATTTAGTGTTGTCATTCTTTTTCACTTTATCCATTTTAATGGATATGTAGTGGCATTAATTGTGGTTTTAATTTGCATTTCTCAAAGACTAAAGAAATTAAATACTTTCTCATATGCATAGAAGCCATTCATATGTCTTCTTTTGCTGTCTTTCAAAAGTATTTTTGTTCATTTTTATTGGATTTTTTGTCTTCTCATCATTATATTCCTTAAATACTTTGCATACCAACCCTTTGTGGTATATATATGCTGCAAATATTTTCTCCTAGTCCGTGGCTTGTTTTCCCATTTCTTAACAGTGTTTTTTGATGAACAGAAGTTTTAAATTTTGATTAAGTCCAATTTGTCATTGTTTTTCTGGTATGGGCCTATTCTGTTGTTCACTGTTTAAGAAATCTTTGCCAACCTTAGGATCACTATGTTCTCTTCCTATGACTTTTCTAGAAGTTTTAGTTTTAGTTTTTAGGCTAATGATCTATCTCAAATTCATAATTGTGTATGGTATGAGGTAAGGATTGATTTTTTTAAAAAATATGAATTTCCAGTTGTTCTAGCATCATTTGATTAAGAGAATTTTCCCTATTGAATTGCATCTTAGTTTTCCAGCTGCTAAAACAAATACCATACAATGGGTTGGTTTAAACAATAAGAATTTTTGGCTGATGGTTTTGAAGCTAGGAGAAGTCCAAAATCAAGGTATCAGTGAGGTAATGCCTTCTCCCCAAAGTTCTGGGGTTGGCTGCCAGCAATCCTCGGGTCCATGGCTTTTCTGACACATGGCAATGCATATAGCAAAGTTGTCTCTTTTCTCTTCCAAGTTCCATTGACTTCTAGCTTCTTGTTCCTCCTCATGGCTTTCTTTTCATAAAGCCTTTAGTAATAGGATTAAGGCCCAAACTCATTCAGCTGGACAGCACTTTTACTAAAAATAACATCTTCAAAAGTTCTTGTTTACAATGGATCTACACCCACTGGAATGGATTAATAATTTTTTTTCTGGGGTACATAACTCAACCTGCCACAAATTGTTTGGAATCCTTGTAAAAAATCATTTGTGTGGGTTTATATTGTTACATTGATCTGTCAGTTCATATTCTGATACCACACTCTCTTAATTACTGTACTGATTAAGTAAATCTTGATGTCAGGTAGAGCAAGTCCTTCAATATTGACTTAAAAAAATATTGTATAGTTCTTCTAGATCCTTTGCATTTCCACATAAATTTTAGAATCAGCTTGTCAAAAATGCAGGCCAGAATTTTGATTGGAATTGCATTGACTCAATAGCTCAATCTGGGGATAACTGATATTGTAACAGCATTGAGTCTTTCAATCTGTGAACATGGCATGTTCTTCCACTTATTTGGACTAGATCTTCTTAAATTTCTCTTAGCAATATTTTGTGGTTTTTAGTGCAGAGGTCTTGCAAATCATTTGTTAAATATATTCCATTGCATTTCATGTTTTGGATGCTATTGTAGATGGCATTAACATGTATGTTCATTGCTGGCATAGGGAAACCCATGAGAATAAACCAAAATCTGCTTCTGTCTTTTTTTTTCCTTCATTTCTTTTCTTTTTAATTTTTTTTGTCTTTTATTATTTGTTTTTCATTTGTATCTGTCTTTTACTTCCTCCAATCTTAACAAAATGAGTGACTGAGAGAAGGAATTGGTACACCTCACCACAGTGTGTACATGTGAATTGCCCAGAACTTGGAGAAGCTAAAAGAAGGGATCCATTGGGAGCTGAAGATGCTGCATCTTTTGCAGTTCCTTGCACCCAAGATGAGCAAACAGATAGGTGACGATGAGCTGCAACATTTGGTGCTCTACATCAGCTTTCATAGTGTAATGGCTGCTGCTTTATTTTGCTCTCTAAGTCATGTTCAAATTTCTCTTGTGGCCAATACTGAGTTGGAACTGCACAGGAAAGTGAATTTTGGAAAACATAGGTCTAGTTTAGCTAAGTTGACACAATGCAAATCACCTCAGGGATCTTAAAGTCTCTGATTTTGGTTGCAGATGTGTCTATTTCTCCCTTTAGTTCTGTCAATTTTTGCTTCACATATTTGGCTACATTGTTTTTGGGTGCATTCATATTTAAAATCATCGTGTCTTCTTAATGAATTGACAATTTTATTTTTATGAAATAGTCCTTTTTATTTCTGGTAGTAATTTTTATTCTTATGTCTATTTGGTCTGATATTAATATAGCCATATCAACTTTCTTAAGTTTAGTGTTTGAATGTGTAATTATTAACTTAATGTATCAACTTGGCTATGCTATGGTATCTGATTGTTTGGCCAAACAGGCACTGGCCTGATTGTTACTGTTAAATCAGTGGTCAGTTGATTGTATCTTTGGCTGATTACATCTACAATTAACAAGGGAGGTTTCCTTCAGCAATGAGAAAATTCTTCTCATCCAATCATCTGAAGGCCTTAAAGAGAGAATTGAGGATTGCTAGGATTTCTATCTCTACTTCGGACAGCCAACTTCTCCTGGGAATTCAGCATCACCTTCCTCAGCATTCTTTTGGGGCAATTCAGAGTCACCATTGAGTTCCCAACTTGTAGCCTGCCCTACAGAATTTGGACTTGCCTGTCTTTGTGTTGTGTGAGCCAGTTCCTATAACAAATCTCTTAACATTTACATTTCTATCTCCTGTTGGTTTTGCTTCTCTGGAGAATCCTGACTTACAGAGTATGTTGTATCTTTTCCATCCTTTAAGTTTCAACCTGTCCTTATATTTTTAATGCATGTTTTTTTTTTTTAACAGCATATGGTTCTGTCTTACATTTTTTTGTCCATTCTGACATCCTTGCTTTTTAATTAATGTTTTTGGTTTATTCAGTGTCAATGTAATTATTGCTATGTTGGATTTAAGTCTACTCTCTTGAAAATTGTTTTATATTTTTCTTTTATATTTTTAGTTCTTCCTCCTTTTCTGACACTTTTTCTAAATTGTGTTGTTTTAGTATTCTATGTTATCCCTGCTATTGACTTTTTCTCTGCTATTGTTTTGGTTTCCTGACTGCTAAAACAAATACCATACAATGACTTGTCTTCAGAGGCTATAAGGAAGGCTTGCTTCCTCCTGGGGTTGGTATCTCCGGCAGGCCAGCATTCTTTGGGGTTCCTTGGCTTTTCCATCACATGGCAAAGGACATGGTACATCTTCTTATTTCTCTTTGACTTTCAGCTTCTGGCTGCTCCCTGTAGCTTCTCTTTCTTGGTCTGAATTTCATTCTGCTCATAAAGGGCTACAGTAATCTGGATTAAAACCCAACCTGATTTAGTTAGGTCACAATTTAACTGAAGGAACATCTTCAAGACATCCAATTTACAATGGGTCCAAATCCACAGGACCAGGAATTGGGACCCCAACAAGCCCTTTGAGGGGACATGATCCAATCCCCAACAATTGTGCTTCTTTATGTAATTTTTAGCCATTGTTCTAAAGATTACAATATGAATTTTTTATTTATTACAGCCTTTCTTCAAAAAAATATTCTGGCTACTTCACAAACATGGTTCAAAACTCACAACAATTGCCATCATAATGACCTGTGTGCTTTTGTTGCTATATATTTTACTTCTATATAGGCGATAAACTCTATATTGCCCTGTTATTATTTTTATTTTAAACAATAGCATCTCAAATGAATTTAAAAACATGTGTATGAATAATTTTTTTAGGACGTCTTTTATTTTTTCTGACATATTTACCCTCCCTGATGTTTCTTATTTCTTCTTGTAGAATTGTATTTCTATCTGGTATCATTGCTCTTCAACCTAAGAAAGTTATCTTAACATTTTTTATAATCTAAGTCTGCTGCAGATTTTCTTTCAGCCTCTATTTTTCATAAAGTGACTTTATTTCTCCTTCATTTTTCATGGCTTGTTTTGCTGGTAATAGAAAGCTACATTGATGATTATTTTCTTTCCAGTACTTAAGTTTTGTTCCATTTTTTCTGGTTTCCATTATTTCTGATGAGAAGCCAGCCATAGTATTGTTCTCTTATATGTCTTTTTTCTCTTTTTGCTTTGATGATTTTGTGCTTATCTTTGTTTTTCAACAGTTTGACTGTGTGTAACTAGACATAGTTTTATTTTATTGTCCACTGAGCTTCTTTGATATGAGCATTGATATATTTCATAATTTTTGAAAAATCCCAATTATTTCAGTGTTGTATTATTTGATATTGCTCCAAAATTCTTGGATGCTCTGTTCCATTTTTTCATCTTTTCTCTCTTTATGATTCAGTTTTGACAATTCCTTTGAGTTCAGTGATTTTTTTTCCCCTTGGATATCAAATCTGCTGAGAAATCCAGAGAAAGATATCTTTATTTTTCTAATTTTATTTTTCATTTCTAACATTTCCTTTTGTTTCTTTTAGATAATGTTCATCTTTCTTTTGAAATTCAACATCTGTTCAAGAATATTGTTGACCTTTTAAATTAGATTATTGAATATATTCATTACAGTTATTTAAAAATCCCTCATAACCCAAGCTATGGGATATCTCTAGGTCTAATTTTACTAAATGTTTCCTTTCCTTTGGATGGGTCATAAAACCTTGTGTCTTTGTGTGTATAATAATTTTTTATTGAATGTTGGGCATTGAGTAATTAAGAACAATAAATCTTGAAGTAAACAGTATTTTGCCACATTCCTTATTTTGTCAGGTCAATAAGGGGCTAAATTAATCTAGTCTGTAGTTAAGCTGGGCTTAGATATATTTGTTGCCTTAGTTAGACTCAGTTCACCATTGGCTTCAAAGTTTTGAAGGTGAGATTAGAATGCATCCTCTAGCAGCCTTCAGATCTGAATACCTGGATTGTTCCTCGTCCCTAATATTCAGCTGTCCCTAGATACCAGTACCTAGATTCTTATAATGAATACAAGACAATAGTCACCTGTATTTGAAAGAAGCAGAATACCTGAAAGAGACTCTTTCAGGTATTCTGCTTCTTTCAAATACAGGTGACTATTGTCTTGTATTCATTATAAGATCCAGAGTGCTCAGAGTGTTTCTATAAGTTCTCCAGTCTTGGCTTCAGACTCCATCAGACCCCTCACATCTGCATGCGGAGGAGGTCTCCTCAGCTTTCCTACCCCTTCCTCAGCTGAAGACTGCTGCTGCCTTGTTTTCAGTGTAAGGTCTACAGGGCCTTGTGGGTTTCTTTCAGTTCTCCTATTCTGTACTCAAACTTCAGCAGGTCCCACATCCTTGTACCTCATAGGGGTCTCTCTCAGCAATTTTGCTCCTATGCAGCTAGAGGTGGCTACTTCTTCATACTCAATGAGGGCCCAGAATTCCTGGAGGATTATTTTGTTATTCTGCTCTTTTCTTAAACATCACTGAGTCTTGTATGCATGGGTCTCTGGGGCTTCTCTCTCATCTCTCCTCCTTTTTCCCCAATCTTCCTTGTGAGCAAATGGTGAGGGCCTCTGAAAGAGTTGGAAGGTGGGCACAGACTCTCTTTGTGTCTGGGGATCCTAGGAATTCTTAAGCATCATACCAACCCACACTGAGCTTCACAAGATTTCTAAAAGTTAAATGGCTTTCATGCAGGAGACCTGGGTTTAATTCCCAGTCCATGCACTTCCCAAAAAACAAAGAAACAAACAAACAATCAAATACAAGCAAAAAATTCAACAAACAATGCTGCAATAATGGGATTCTCACATGGAAAAATAATGAAATTTTTTTTATACACCATATAACGTATAAAAAAAAAAGTTAGTGGCTTTTTTCTTATCCATGTCAATGGCAGCTTTCCCCTTCTCCCTCTGCTCTAAAAGTCATAGGTCTCTTCCATCCTAGGAGTGTGAGCTATAATAAAGGATCAGATTGTCAAATCTGATTGACATAAATAATAGATATTGTCTAGTATCAAGTTCTGCTAATTATTTTAAGGATTCGGGACATCAAGAGTCTGAGACAAAGTGGCAAGGGATCTGAGATGCTAAGGGTGGTTCTCAGGTCCTTCCTTTCTACAGCAGACACATACTCTCTGGTTCAGTGTAGGCATTACCTCACACAGTGGAAATTGCTTAATTTATGGAACATCTCCATTTTATGCCCTGCTTTGTGTGACATTTTCCAGTGAGGCATGCCTCATACATCTATGTGTTCTGGGTTTATTTGCTATATCACAAGCCCCTAACCAGGAATAATTTGTTAAGAATATTCTACAGATAAGGACTTTCCTCCTAGTAAATTTCATTAGTCTAATTGCTTGGTGTTCCAGTTATGTTGATGATAAGCAGGTTAGACTTGGTTACCTGCTGTCTTTATTCTTAGTTTTTTTCTGGCAGCATCCCTCTGGTAAAGGAAGTGAATGTGCCACATACATCAGCTGCTTTAACTCTTTCCTCTCTGGAGGAGCTCATTATCTTCTGGATTTTTTTTTTAGTTCTTTTCCTCCATCTTCAGCTATGTGTTGGGCTTAGAAGGCATCATTTGTAAGTTATCTAGCTTTTTTTTTCGGTGTTAGGTGACATTCTTTGAGACTCGGCAGCCTAAACTGAGGGTAGTCTTTGTTGGGCCTTTTGATATGGAAATTAATATTGTTCAGTTTGGGGAAAGTTTCCTATATAATTTATTTCATAATGATCTAGTTTCTCTTTCTAGATCTCTTCAAATATGTGGTCATCTTTTTCTGCACATTCATATCTTAGAGTAACACTCTAAAGATCTGACTGGAAGTCTTTAATTTATAAGGGACTTTCCTCTGGTTGCCATCTCTGAAGGGTGATCAGACATGAACCAGCTTTTCTGCTGGGAAGTTCCAAACTTTAGTATCTGTAGTCTCTCCCCTGCCCACCCAAGGTGCTCAGCTTCTCGAGAGAGAAGTTTTCAACTCTCTTGCCTGTGGGATATGATAAGCTGGAACCTAGGAGCCGAAGTTGGAGTGGAACAGTGTCTGGAGACTCCTATTGCCTACTACGCACATTTTCTGTGAACTAGCTCCTGATCTCCTTGCCCTCTGCGCTGTAAGTCTAGACATTTCAGGTTAATTTCTCCAGCAAAAAGCCTCTTCCTGTACAGGCAGAAGAGATAATTATTTGGATTCTTTGATTTGAGAAGAGAATGTGGGATTTAAATCTATATACACATTTTAAACCAATCCCTTTGCTCAACCCAGAGTATGACATTTCCATTTTCTATACCTGCTTCCTCTGTGTCTAAGACTTTAAGATATTTTTAGGAGTGAATAGGCTTGCTTCTCTTTGCCTAACTCATTATAGGTATCTAGATTTCATCTTCCTGTGCCATCGTAAGTCAGTTACTACTTTTTTCTCCAATTTCCATCTTCCACATTTATATCAGGTACCTGCTTCTCTTGTTCTTTTTTTGTCCTTGTGGAATTATAGGATTTACATATTACTGATCTTAGTTTTTCTTAGGAACTTGATATACTATGCTGCCACTTTCTTCTTCAGGATAAAATGAACACAAAGTAACCTTCCCTGTTTGTGGGTAATTGTGTCCAATGACCACATGCAATTTTTAAGCTCTGGTGATGTGGGGTAACTTGGAGAAAATTTAATATATGCACTTGTAGATTCCCTCCATGTCTCAATGGGCAGTCAGCTCATTATGGATGGCTAAACAATTATTGCTTGGAAATGGACACAGTAACCATTAGTGTGGCATAGCCCAACCTAGGATTATACATTGTGATCTTCCCTAAATCTGGGCTCACTATGGAATCACACGGGGGATAGGTAGGATTTTCAGTTCTGTGTAGGACCATAGGGCTCTGGAAATACTGAGTATATGTCAGTGCCAGGGAACTCTCATCTTCATAATTCTATGCTTTATGCTGGCTCTGTCCCAAAGAATCACTCTTGTGCCATGTAAACAATCCCGTGGAATCTGGATAGGTATTCCCTGGTCCTCTGGCTATGTAAGATCCGTATGAAATATCTCCCTCTCAACAGTCATTAGAACCAAGGAGATTGTTATTCAGAAGGGTTTCTTCATCTGCTCTTTTAGGAGGAAAGAACATATTCACTATGAAACTCGCCATTGTTACTTTGCTGCTATATCTGATTTTCCATTTGATAGGGTTGTCAGGTCTTCGGGCAAGTTCCTCTGCTGACTTTTAAAAATATAACTATTACATGAAAGAAAGTATTTATACTAATAGGAAACAACTTCTAAAGAGGAAATGATGAAGGAGAGAGGAAGTTGATGGGTACCAAAAGAATGGTGTCAGCGGTTTCATGCGAGAGTAGTATATTCAGTATCTTAAGCTTCTGAGGTCACAAAGAATCCAAGACAGAAAATCCCTTATCCATACTTCTTCCTCTTCCCTAGCAGGGCACAAAATAAGTTTGGGAGCATTACTTCATAGTTTGTGGGTTAGGTTAGGGAGTATGTGGGGGAAGCACAGTTATCATTTACTGTAACTGGTCAGAAAAAAATGTTAACCAGTGTTACTGCCTCTAAAATTGCTTAAATTTTTAGATTAAACAGAGTCTGAATATTTCATTGTCAGGCTCCCATCTGCTTTCTCATTTTAGCTCTCTCACCTCCTTTTCCCCTGCTTTATTCTCTCAATAAATTCATTGATCTTTGAAAAAAAAAAAAGGATGAATAAATTGGAAACAGAAAACCTGGTACTGACTACTATAAGAGAGGGTGCTGTCATTGGAACTGCAGGGAAGTAGGAAAACTCCTGTTACAGTCACCATGGTCAGGTGAGTGCCTGATCATTCTGATGTTAGCCGAAGGCAGGGCTCATTGCTTCCTGGTAGTTGTCACCAGCCCCACCCACCAATGGGACAATGGCCACAGAATCTAATCCCAACCTGCCCTTCCAGGTTTATCTCTCAAAATCTGCCCCCTCCCCACCATGAATGCTCTCCTCTAGTCAAACTTTTTCACTCTTTGTTCTCTGAACAGATCTTATACTCTCCTGCCTCTCCTACCTTTGTTTCCATGGATTTTGGAATGTATTCTGTTTCATCTCTACTTACAAAAGCCTACCTATCCTTCAAGCCTACCTCAAATACCAAATACTTCAAGGCTTCCCAGTCATCACCACACTAAGGCTGCCTTAGAATATTGATTAGCTCTTCTACAGGTAGCATTGATTATATGCTCCCTTGCATTGTAGTTATTTTGTATTTCTTTTATCTCCTCTATTATAGTGTCAGCTTTTAGAGATCAGGAAACCTATCTTGCACATCAATTTTCTCCCTTTAGAAAGCAATGAAGTTTGGTGCATTGACTGATTAGTTTAGTATCAAGTACATATTGATTACTTTTACCATGCACCATGAAAATGGAAAAGGTAATTTAAATATTAAGAATTGTAAGTCTAGTAAGGCAGATAAGACCTATAAAAAAGCATCAATACAAAGTAAAATGTAAAAACAAAAAGAATGGCACAAATAAACAATTTTAAAATATAAGACCCCAGGTCTGATCAACTGAACTGCATAGCTGATTGTGAGGTGGAAAGAGTGATATCAGAGTCAAAGAGAATCAGTAGCTCTGAGCCTAAGTGACTGGAAGGATGAGTATGACATAAAATAAATTACAGAATACAGTAAGGAGTAAATTTGCAAAAAAATATCTTAAATTCAGTCATTGACATTGTATATTTGAGGCACTATAAGGACACCTAAGTGGAGATGTCTCCCATAGCACTAAAATATGTGGGACCTAAATTTAGCAGAGAGATTGGACTTGGGGAAAGAGATTTAGGAGCCGTATTTTTATACTTTTTTTTTTTTTTTTTGCATGGGCAGGCACTGGAAATCGAACCCGGGTCTCCAGTATGGCAGGAGAGAACTTTGCTATTGAGCCACTGTCACATCGCCCTTGGGAGCCATGTTTTTAGAAATGATAGTGGAAACCATGATATTGGGTAAAAATGTCAAGGGAGAGAGTATAGGTAAGAACAGGGAAGAGCTCCAAAAGCTTATCCTAGAAAACCTACATTTAGGGGTCAGAGGTAGAAAGAGGAGTCTGATAAGTAGGCAGAAAAGGCTGGTTTGTAGTTGTAGGAGGAGCTTCAAAAGACAATTGTGTCATAAATATCTACAGAGGGAGAGACTTTGAAGAAAGGTTGATTTGTTTTGTCAAAAGCTGCAGAGTTGTTTTGCATTACACGATCAGATAATGTCCTCTGCTAGTCTAGTTTCAGTTAATTAGCAGAGGACAAAAACTAGATTACAAGGGAGTTAAGAGTGAGGTTTGAGGGAGTGGGGAGGGAAAGGAGAGACAAAGGACATCTCAGGAAAGGGGGAAGATTCCCCCCTCACTTTTTTTGTTGTTTTCTATTTGTTTTAAGAATGAAAAGACTATTAGCTGCTTGAATGAAGTTGAAGATGCAAGAGAGAGAAGTCAGTTGATCAGTGAAGAACCTCAGTTCCTCAAGAGGTTTCCCTAGAGAGGAGGTTTCCATGGCTAACTTCCACCAAAACAAAACAGATAAACCACCACCACAGCAAAAATCTTTTAGTTAATAAACATAATACCTAACAGTATCTGAATATCTTATTTGTAAACAGATATATTAAAAAGTGAAATTACTGTCCTTATAAAGGGATTGTTAGGGTTTTAAAAGTACAAAATGATTGTTAGGGTTTTAAAAGTACCAACTTCACAAGTGTTCCTTTTCAAATTATGAAATGGTCCACATTGGGAAAAAACTAAAAGTTGCAGTATTCCAAGTCAGTGCTGATTAAGTACCACCAGAAATCAAGATAGAACAAACTGAATTTATAATGCTAAAAAGTGACAACCACATTTCAGGCTTAATTTTTTTTTTACTTTACTAGAAAGGTAGATAAATCATCCTTCTGTCCTGTTAAATGTAAGACACCCTTGTCCTGGATGTGATCAGCTACTTGTTTTATGCTTGGTGAGAAAACTTTGTTAGAAAAGTCATTTGAACTACCCAAGTGGGCTGGAGGTTGGTGAGAAGGTGGCTTGTCATCTAGAAAGTTTCTGAATGAGCACCCACTTCAAGAAAATTAACTATGCTCTTATAGTCTATGTTTTTCTGTGAAAGGTGCAATATGAGATAAAAAGAAAATTGTGTAGGTTCTATAACAGTTTATAGAACAGCAAAAGAAATACAACACCCACTCAGAAAGAACATGCTGTGATTTCAAGTACTGTGAACACTGCTGGAGGTGACTTCAGAAACGGTAACAATGCAGGGCTGAGATATTTGGTAGGGGCAGAAAATCCTTGGGCCCCTTAAGAGTGAAAATAGGAGGTGTTTTCAGATACCTGAACTCTGAAGCGCTTCAGAGGGATCTGGTCGACAATTCATCAGAGTTCTGAACAGCACCTGTATTTGAGGAAACTACCTGAGGTTGGAAAAAGGAGCACTTGAAAGGACATAGATGTTACAATGCCCAGCAGTCACGCAGGGCCAGGAATAGTGCCTGTTCCCACTAGCCAGCCTAGAAAATGCCATAATTCACAGGGCACTCGGCAGACAACAAAAAGGATTTTTTTCTCTATAGTGAGGGAGAATTAGTTCTAGAATAAACACAGCTCTGGTCCTGTTAACAAGTTTTGAAAGCAAGACCTGAAGGAATCAAACTTTTTCCAAATAATTTAACTACAACTGAGAAGAAAGCTCAAGAATATTTTTGGGAATACAAAAATGTCCAGCACTCAAAAAGGTAAAATTAGCAATGTCTGGCATTCCATCAAAAGTTTCCAGATATGCAAAGAAGTGGGAAATATGATCTATAATAAGGAGAAGTTCAATTAATCAAAATTAACCTAGAACTAGCATCCAGATGTTAAACATAGCAATTGAAATAGACTGGCAGTCAACAAAAAAACAGGGACTTCAGTCATATAACCGTAAGGAATGGAATTTTCCCTCTAACGGGAATGAGCTTAAAAGGCCCTGAGCTCCAGGGGAAGGCAGCTGACTGACACTTGATTTCAGTCTTATTAGACCCTGAGCAACCACTCCATCACAGACTTCTCACTTACTGAACTGTGAGATAATAAATGGGTGTTATTTTAAGCTGCTTAAGCAATATAAAAGGCATACACATATATAGAGGTAAGCTATATGATAAAATAAACAGAGGCTAGAAGGTATACTGTTGAAACATTCTTATGCTATATGTGAGATGTTATAATGTCACTTGAAGATAGATTGTGATATGTTAAAAATATGTACTATAAACCCTAAAGCAACCACTATAAAAGCAAAACAATTAATTACAGTTAATGTGCCAAAAAGAGATAAAATGGAATCATATTAAATATTCAATTAATTCAAAAGAAAGCAGAAAATAAAGAAGAAAAGAACAAAGATCATATGGGACAAACAGAAAGCAAATAGCAAGATGAAAATTTGATTTTAATCATATTAATAGTTAATTAATTGTAAATGGACTAAACATCACAATTAAAAGGCAGAAATTGTCAGATTGGATAAAAAGCAACAACCAACTATATGCTGTGCCAGAGAAATGCACTTTTTAAAGACAAGAAGATTAAAATTGGAAGGTTGATAAAGTTGTATCATGCTAACACTAATCTAAAGAAAGCTTGATTGGCTATATAGCTATAAGGCAAAGTAGGTTTCAGAACAAGAATATTAGAGATAAAGAAGGCCATTTCGTAATAAAGGAATCAATTTATCAGGAAGAAATATTATTCCTAAATATTCATTCCTCCAATAATAGAATTTCAAAATATATGAACCCAAAACTGATGGAACTCCAAGAAGAAATAGACAAATACACAATTATGGTCATATATTCTAGTATCACTCTCTCAATAATGACAGAAAAAATAGAGAGAAAATCAGTGAAGATATGGAAGACTTGATCAAATCAATCAACTGTTGATATTTGTAGAATACTTCATCTAATAATAGAAGAATAGACACTTATTTTCAAGTGCACATAGAACATTTACAAAGATCATATTCTGGGCCATAAAATTAGTCTCTATAAATTTAAAAGAATTCAGGTCCTATAAAGTAGTCTCTGACCACAGTGGAATTAGATTAGAAATCACTCACAGAAAGATCTCTGGAAAATCCCCAAGTATTTGGAAACTAAATAACATACTTTTAAATAACCCATGGGTCAAAGAAATCAAAAAGGATTTAGAAAGAATTTTGGAGTGAATGAAAATGAAAGCACAGCAAAGTGTAAAAAAGCGGTAGTTAGAAGGACATTTGTAGAATTAATTAAAGAAGTTAAGGGCATACAAATTGGAAAGGAAGAAATAAAACTGTCTTTATTCACAGACAATTATGAACTCCCATGCAGATAATACGGTGGAATCTACAAAAAAGCTAGTAGATTTATGTGAGTTTAGTAAGGATATAGGGTACAAGATCAATATACAAATGCCAATTATATTTCTATATGCTAGCAATGAACAATCAGAAATTGAAAAGATGCCATTTAAAATAGTATCAAAAATATAAAAGTTCTGATAAAACATGTGCAAAACCTGATACTGAAGTCTATAAACCATCACTGAATGAAATTAGAGAAGAACTAAATAATGAAGAAATACGCAATGCTCATAGATTGAAAAGTCAATATGCTAAGATGTCAGTTGTCCCTAAATTGACCTTCAAAGCTATCCTAATAAATACCCCTATAAGCTTTTATGTATACATTTCAAAGCTGATTAGAAAAGTAATGTAGACATACAAAAGACAGAGAATAACCAAAATGACTTTTAAAAAAAGAACAAAGTTGGGGAATGAACATTATTTCATTGATTTATTAGAAGCTATAGTAATCAAGACAATGTGCTATTGGCATAAAAATGGAAAAATGAGTCAATGGAACCAACTAGAGAATCCAAAAACAGGTCCACATATATATGGACAATTGATTTCAACAAAAAATGCAAATGGATTTCAGCTGAGAAATGATGGGCTATCTGGAAAATGGTGCTTGATAAAACCCTTTGATTTATATCTTGCACCACATATAAAACAACTCAAAATGGATCATGGGACTAAATGTAAGAACTAAAACTATACGACCTCTAGAAGAAAACATGGAAGAGAATCTTTGTGACCTTGGGCTAGACAAAGATGTTTTTAGATACAATATCAAAAGTCAGATCCATGAGAGAAAAAATTAATAAATTGAAATTTACAAAAATTAGAAGTGTCTTTTTTGAAAGACACTATTAAAAGAATGATCAGACAAGCCATAGCCTGGCAGAAGACATTTGTAAATCAGATATGATAACATATTTGTATTTAGAATATATAAAGAACTCTCAAAATCCCACAATATAAAAATCACAAAACCCAATAAAAAATAATCTGAATAGATAACTCACCTAATAAAATACACATATGGCAAATAAATATATGAATAAATAAATAAATATATGAAAAGATGTCAACATCATTTGTTACTTGGGAACTTCAAATTAAAATGCCATTGAAATTCCAATATAAATCTATTAGGATGGGTAACATTAAAATGCATGACCATAACAAATATTAGCTAGGATGCAGAGGAGCTAGATGTCTCTTATATTGCTGACGGGAATGTAAAATGATACATTCTCTTTAGAAAACAGTTAAGGAGGCTGAATAATTGCCCCCCCAACTCCCAAAGATGACCATATCTTAATCATTAGAACCTGTGAATATGTTACCTTATGTGGTCAGATGGACTCTCCAGATATGATTAAGTGAAGAATTTTGAGATGGGAATATTATCCAGGATTATCTGAATGGGACCAATGTAATCACAAGAGTTTTTTTTTTTTTTTCTTTTTTTGTATGCTGTATGCTGGGGTCATATTTCATTATTTTTCCATGTGAGCATCCAATAGTTATTGCACCATTTGTTGAATTTTCATTTGTTTGTTTTGCTTGTTTGTTTTTTGGAAGGTGCATGGACCGGGAAGCAAATCTGGATCTCCTGCATGGCAGGTGAAAATTCTACCACTGAAATACCCTTGCACCCCACATGAGTTCTTATAAGAGGTAGGCAGGATGATCGGAGTTAGTAGTAGGAGATGTGATTACAGAAGCAAGAGATTGGAATGATATGAAGAAAAGGTCATGAGCCAAGGGATGCAGGCAGCCCCTAGAAACTGAAAAAAGGCAAGGAAGTAGGTTCTTCCTGGAAGCCTCAAGAAGAAACCAGCTCTGCTGACATTTCTGACTTCCAGACTGTTAGAGAATAAATTTGTGTCATTTTTAAGCTGCTCAATTTGTGGTAATGTGTTAACACAGCACAGATAACTAATATAGTTTTATCAGTCTTAAAATTTATCATGTGACTCAACCCTTCCACCCTTATTTGTTCAAGAGAAATGAAAACGTTTGCTGATACAAAGACTTGCACATGAAAATGGGATAACTGCTTTATTTGTAATATCCAAACCCTGTAAACAAATCAAATGTCAAACAAATTGTGGTATAACTATACAATGGAGTACTACTAAGCAATGAAAAAGAACAAACTATTGATACACACAGCATGGATGAATGTCAAAATAATTACACGGAGTGAAAGAAACCAGAAAGAAAGAATATGTAGTGTATGAGTCCATAGATAAAATAATGGAAATGAAAACTAATTTATAGGGACAGATCAGTATTTGTTTGGGAATAGAGAGGAGGGAAAGAATAGGGAGGGGTGGGAAGAAACGGTTACAAAAAGCCATGAAGAAACTTTTTTGGGTAATGGATATGTTCATTATCTTGATTGTGGTGATAGTTTCATGGGATATACATATATCAAAACTTATCAAATTATATATTTTAAATATGTGTACTTTAGTGTATGTGAATTATACTTCAAGCAGTAACAAAACAAAAAAACAGCATATATCTCAAAGGGTTGCTATGAAGTTTAAATGAGATGTTATTCATGTAACACTTACTATAATTCCTGGCATGTAGTAAATACTCAACAAATTCTAATTATTATTATTTTTAAAAAATTTTATTTCAGGGAAGAGAGTGATAAAGTAGTAATTATGAATTACCAAGAGTCTTTTGAAAATGTCAAATTTAATTTTCTCACAGTAGATATAGAGGAATTAAATGAGGAACAGATATATTAAGTATAGCATGTTATTATATATGCTACAGAAAGGTATGATGCAATAAGGTACGGCTGGATATTACTCTTGCAATTTTAATGTAAGAATAAGGAGATTCTTTTTGTTCTCAATATATAAGGCTTGCTTACTAATTGGCAAGGCTTCTATCATATTCTTTTTGGGCACAATAGCTGATGAAAAAATATCTGTCAGCTTGAATTGAATTAATCATTTCCATTTTTTTAGTCCAGGAACATGAAACTCGTGGCTATGTATACTTTGTAAGTTAATTAACCTCAACTCAATTTTGGAGATTCCCTGCCTCAAGACACTTACTCTTCCTTGATGTAAAATATTTAGGTAATGATGGAGGACAGGGCTGGGGAACTCCAGAAAATGTAGGGGGAAGTGTCAAGGAGAGGTGAGGTTGGGTTGGGCTGGGGAGTCAGGGCACTCCCATTTCCCATGGGTTTCCACATGTCCTCTCTCTGAGATGGAGTAGACTTTTCATCAATATGTATTTTTATTTTCTTCAGTTTTTGTTCTTGCTGGGGGTAGGAGTTAGGTACTGCTGGGTGGGATGAGAATTCTTTCTTGTACCCTGTGTCTACCCTGTTATTCTGCCTCTAAACACTTGGTAGCATTAAAGGCTATGGAAAGGTTTAACAGCCACATTTGGTCCCATGCAGGGCTAGTTTTACTGAACATCATCGCTTTGAGAGAAGATTACTTAATCAATCAAATCCCAAAGTATAATTGCTTGAAACTGGTCACACTTATCATCTTAAAGAGGATAGAACTGTAAAGTTTTAGTGTTCATCAGGGTTGAATGAAAAACTTCCCTATACTGACATCACCTGGCTGTGATATAGATTTTAATTAAAAATATATATTTTTCTGATTATAAAGGCAATTACAAGAAAATAATACTTTTCATATTTAAACAACATATGAAACATGCCCATTCTCATTATCAATCAGAGCCTGCAAATCAAAATTATAATGAGATACCATGAGACTGATAAAAATTTCGATCTGACAATATCATGTGAGAGTAGGGATATGTAACAACAAGAATTTTCACACATTTTGGGTAGGAGTGTAAACTGGTGCAACTGCTTTGCAAACAGTTTGGTATTTAGAAAAATTGAATTTGTGTGTATTCTATGGTGCAGCAATTTCAGTCTTAGTTTCATACCCAGAGAAACTCTTGCATGGGTACACCAGAACGTAATAAATACCAAAATTCTGGAAATAACACCAATACCCATCTTGATTAAAATGGATAAATATTAAAGCATCTCTATATAATGGAATACGGGAGAATGGTGAAAATAAATGAACTATAACTACATGTATCAACATGACTAAATATCCAAAACAAAAGTTGAAAGACAGAAGAAGGTAATGGAAGAATGCATAAATAGAGGATGCTTTTGGACATGTGAAATGCTTATTGAACATCCCTATGGACATATCCTGATTACTGATGGAAACACAGATCTGAAGCTCAGGATTAAGGTCACAGATTTTGGTGGCATTTAAGGGAGTAAAAGCTGAAGAGAGAATGACAAAGGTGAGAGAGGTAAGGTGGGCGATGGTAAAAACTATAGTGAGCTTCTGAATTTAGCGAGCGGAATGGTGGAATAGAGGTAAGAAAAAGAGAATGTAGTATCAGAAAAGCTAAGGGAACAGTCATGTCAAGATAAATAATTTGTGCAACTCAGGGAAAAATAGAAATTAAGAATTAAAAAATGGAGACAGAAGAGTATTAAACTAAGTAGAGTCTTTCAAAGCATGGTACCCTGTGTGACTACATAGGTTGCATATCTATGGAACAGGCTCTGGGAAGAGTTTTTAGGACGGATCAATATGGTCAAATATGTGAGAGGAGTTTGAGAAAGAGGAATAAGGTAAAATTCTTTGTTATTTTTGGTGTAACCCTGGATTGTAAAGAAAATGCTTACTCATTAAAGAAAATTTGGAAAACAGAAACATGTATAAAAGCCAAATAACGTCATCCATAACTTGATTCACTTCACATTTAACCCTTAATCTGATAACCCTTGACATTTTGGTAATTCCCACCCCACCCCCCACTCATTTTCTGAACTGGCACATACATTGACATGCATGATAACACTTTAAGTAACATAGATTTAGAGCATAATTCATTTATAATTTTGTTATTTAAAAAAATTTAACAACATATATGCGGATTCTCCCATGTCCACAAATGTTCTTCAAGAAAATAATAATAAAATATGACTTGAGGACTAGTTGTCATTAGTGATCTTGGAAAGGAAATGTGTTGGTTGTTTCCCCTCCCCTCCCCCTCCTCCCCTCCCCCTCCTCCCCTC